>CANYBF012696747.1:0-18768 GCA_948192965.1 Dalechampia spathulata | reverse complement strand
TTTTTCAACCCGAATTGATTTTTCCAGTAACATTTGATGTTTGGTAGTAACTCAAGTGTATTGGATCTATCAAAAATTAATTACATTTAATTAATTTTGGCCTCAAAATTAATTTTTCATGATTAAATGCCTATTTAACTCGTATAAATGTGATTTTTGATAGGATTGGATTCAAATTGGTTGAGTTGCTATCCCCTATTGCTATTATGTGATGTTAGCATTCCCATTTGATTTTCCATGATCAAACAAAAATAATTTTGCTTAAAATAATTTTAATTTTTATGATCCAGCTCGTATAAATTCACATTATTAATTGCCAAAAATTACTAGATTTTGACTCTTGGTTCATGCTTTCACATGGCATTGGACTAATCAAATAAATCCTAAATTCATTTACTACTAATGAATTTATTTGTTTATTTTGCAAATTAATCATTCATGCATTTTTGGCTCATGCTACCCGAGAGGAAAAATCACCCGAGGAGGAGGGGACGTTACTTAACATCCCAAAAATTATGTATGCATGGAGATTTATGTAATAGGATAGGATTATTCATGGTTTTGTAACAATTCCCCTAAAAATCCCGTGTGCATCCCTTATTTCCTCGATTCCTTTTCACCCGGCCTTTATTATTTTTCATTCGTGGATGGTTTATTATATTTGCTCAAATATATAAGCCATATCATGTCCATACCACATCACACACTTCTATGCCATGCCATAACATAATTATCCTGTATGCCAATACAATTCAAATACGCCAATATATAATGCAATACGCATAACTTGCCATGCTATTTGCCAATATGCCATGCCATGCCATGCCATGTCATATGCCATACCATATGCCATGATATATACCATGTTGAATACCAATTCACATATGTATCCCTATGCCATGTCATGCATATGCCATGCCATTACACACATATATTACTATGTCATATCATGCATATAGTATGTCATCCGCTTCACATGTCATGCATGTGCCATGTTATCCACTCCACATGTCATGCATATGCTATGTCATTCATCTCATATATCATACATATGCCATGTTATTATGATATTATTATTATGACATGTCATGGATATGATATGTCATCTTGTTATGTCATCACGTCACATGTCATGCATATGCCATGTCATCCAAATGTCATATAGCATTATATGTCATTCTATGTGCAACCTTGAAATGCCAAATCGTATGTCACACTATGTGCTTACATATACGCTCGCATGCTTGCCTGCTTAGGACAATTAATTCCAAATATAATGGTAAAATTGATTTTGGAAACTTATAGAAATAGTTCTCCACCACCCGAACCCAATCTCTAAAAGGTTTAACTAGCACTCATGCTATGGGTCGGTTGGACCAATCCGGAACCATTTGGTGGTGACTCCCTTGTCACTCTTTCGAGTCTGTATCATTCCCCGAGGTAGCCCCTCAGGAAGTCTGCATTTTCACTCCAAGTGCAGTCCTCGGTCCGTGAGTATCGCAAGCCTAGCTCTGGGCTCCTACAGAAACCAGTGCTCACAGTAGCGACTCCATTGGGGACATTACGGCGAAAGTGTGGTAGCATCTAAGAGTTTCCATATCAATTTTCCCATCATAGTTGGATTAATTGTATGTATCATAACACCAGTCCATGTCTACACACACTACCCTAGTCCTGTGTTAAAATCAATGATTATGGGTGAGTGAGTACCTTGGACTCCATTGGACTCCTTGGAAAAGCAAATATGCCTTCACCACTCGCTGCACTGTACTGATAACCATCAATGATTTATGACGGATAGACGCAAGGTATAGTCCTATATCGATGATTCCATTTGGTTGGATAGGTTATGGACAACGTGGCGGGGGACCTTAGCCTGTTCTCAAAACTAGACTAAAGCCCATGTAGCAAGCCTAGAAACATTCTAAACTAGGACCCTTATTGCATGCTATGGGGATCTGTGCCTTATCATGTCAGTGGAATTGCATAGACCTGGCCTATTTTTTTCCTCCCATATATTGCTCTACTAAGAATCAGAATCCTTTCATGATTCTGTATGGTTGCATAACCTCACGCTTATTCCACGAGTGTACTCTTATCATAATAATATGATTATACTCGTATTGCTCTGCTAAGAGTCAAAATTCTTTCATGATTCCGTATGGTTACACAACCTCACGCTTATTCCACGAGCATACTCTTACCACAATAATATGCTTATGCCCGTATTGCTCTGCTAAGAGTCGGAATTCTTTCATGATTCCATATGGTTACATAACTTCACACTTATTCCATAGGCATACTCTTATCATAACAATATGATCATGCCCGTATTGCTATGCTAAGAGTCAGAATCCTTTCATGATTCCATTTGGTTGCACAACCTCATTCCAATTCCATCGACATTCACTTATCATAGCAATATGGCTAGGCCAAAATGCTGTCGGGTTTTCACCGTAATCCCTCATATAATCGGGCAACGATCAACCCTTTTGCTTGCCTTATTGAGAGAATCGTGCCTCGAGTTCTCAGTGTAACTCTGGGCTAGTATCCCATATAGGAAAGGAAAACTTGAATTGACCAATTCTCGTGGAGATATAAGGGCGGTAAGGAGCGATGCTGCATGCTACGTGTTTGCCAACCGTTTTCATGTTTTCTGTCCAAACACGCATACATGCATACTCATGCAATCTTCTAATGGACTTCCTTTTGTAGCCATAATCCTAGATGTTTCCTAGCATAGGATACGCATACACCTATGTAATGCATCATGTGCACCCATGCATATGCATGCTAACTCACTTTATCACAGCCATAACATTGCGTGTTTCCCAGCATAGGTCATGCATACATCCTACATGTCACATCACGTACACCACATACAACCGTATGTGCATACTCATGCATCCATGCTAACTCTTTCTGTCATGTACAGAACCATATTAGACTCTCAACATGCCAGGAATGTTGCATCATCATCTGACCCTATTGCCTTAACACTAGATGAGGCCACGCTTGCTGTAGTTCAGAAACTCATTGACCAGTCAGTGGCTAAGCTTTTGAATGATGACTTCAAGACTCTCCAACAACAACAGATCCGGGAGGCTCTTAGTCCTGTAGAATTCATCACCTCACTAGCTCCGATGAAGGAAAAGAAGAAAGGCATCAATTTGTATGACATGGAGACTGATAATGATGTCTCACTCCATATGCACAATGTTCGGAAGTCTCAGACCACTGTTTTAGAGCAGAAGATAGAACAACTCCAAACTATCATGAAGACCAAAGGCATGGGGTCTGACCTGGACTTTGATGAGTTCTCTATCCGAGCTATCAAAAGGCTTCCTACTAAGTTCAAGCTCCCTTATGTTCTCAAGTACAGTGGAGTTAGGGATCCGAAAAATCATCTAAAGACTTACACCATGATAATGAGCACTACAGACTTGTTGGATAATCAGATAGTCCAACTGTTCTTTATCTCACTGGAAGGACCAGTGCTAACCTGGTATCATAGTCTGAACAAGGCAACCAAGGTCGAGTGGAAGCCTCTTTGTACTGCATTCTGTAAATAGTACGGGTTCAAGTCCCGATTTGATGTAACCCTGATGGATTTGGAAATGGTTAAGCAGAAAACCAATGAATCCTTCACGGATTATTTTAATCGCTGGATGGATAAAGTTGCACTAGTCAGATAGAAGCCATCTAAATCTGATATGATCAATAAGCTTATTATGGGGTCACTGCCACTTTACCAGGATAAGCTAAAGTATCAGACGTTCTACACCTTCGAGGATATCTACTCTGTCGGCCAACGGATAGAGCAGACCCAGGGAAAGAAAAAGGAGCCTTCCTTCATTAAACCCAAAACAACCACATACACTCAGATGCAACAGAAACCCCACTACATCAATGCCCTGCAAATACCAAACCCCATACTCTGAAACACTACTCTATCCAGGAGATTCTCAGATCTTGGAATGCCGCTTTCCAATGTTTTTGGGCATCTTCTCAAAGCCAAACTGATCAAGGCACTAGAGCCAAACTTCAAAACACCACCACCAGCCTCGATGGACACCAAAACTAATTGCCACTATCACCAGCATCATGGCCATAACACTGATGACTGTCGCTCCCTCAGACTAGTCATTCAGAACCTCATTGACTCTGGTGAGATTAAAGACCCTAAAAAATCCAAACCATCAACCAAAATAAACTCATTACCTAACTACCACAAAGCCAACCATACCTACATGCTCCAATCAGGGTTGCCAAAATCCTTGGTTCTTGACTCATTTTCTCCCCTTGGCAGTGAGAGGATTGCTCAATTGCCTGCTATCACCTTTTAATCCGATGGTGGATTTGACATTACTACCATTGATATATGGTACGATAGTTCAGAGGATGAGTCTGCAGTTACTCAAGATGCCTCTAAATCTAAACCATCAGAGAAGCAAGCTTCTAAGAAAGGTAAGTCGGCCAAGACTTCAAAGGTAGCTAAGCTAGCACCAAAATTTCCCAAGCAGCAGAAAGGGTTAGGTACTAACAATATGTCCTCTCCAGTCTGCAATATGACTCGTAATGGTAAGGTGTTCACTCCTCCTGACCTTGGGAAGAAGCTAAAAGCTCTTAAAAAGCTGATCGAGGCTAGACCCACTAGGGATGAGGCTGGTCCAAGCAATGTTCCAACTCTACAACCAGCTAATCAGACTGCTCATCCTAATAATATTGTTGTCAAGCAACTGAAGAAGACACAAGCTAACATTAGCATCTGGGACTTTATGCTATCCTCCCAGCAACACCGACGGGTTGTCTTCAAAGCACTCTTTAGCGTAAGAATCTCTCCATCTGCCTCTACCTACAGTATGAAGAGTCAGTTAGTAAACCGGGAGTTGCCATCCAGCATGATCACCTTCTCTGACGCAGATCTACCAGCCGAGGGTATCCGCCACAATAAAACACTCTTCATCAGGGTGAATATCATGAACTTCCCCACCCTCTATGTCATGGTGGATGATGATTCAGGCATCAACATCTATCCTCTCAAGGTGCTGCCTAAGCTAGGGGTTCAGCTTTCAAACTTAAAGCCATGCAAGACTATCATCAGGGCATATGATAAGTCTAAACGGGAGGTTACTGGCACCTTTACTGCCGCTGTTACTATTGGGCCGATCAAATTAGTGGTGGAGTTTACAGTTTTAGACATCATGGTGTCATTTACACTACTGCTGGGCCGACCATGGTTCCATCCCCTGGGAGGTGTGCCATCCACCCTACACCAGAAGATTAAGTCTCCATATAATGAAGGTGTGGTCACGATTATAGCTGATGATGAGGTTGCTCTAGCCTATATCAAAGAAGATGTCCCTCTCATAACTGGTTTTCAGATCGCTATCATCAGAGAACCTAAATCATACTCATACCAACTGAGTCCTGCTGTGGAGAGGATGATGTAACTGATGAACTTTATGCCTGGTAAGGGTTTGGGCCGATACCAGCAAGGCCTAGTAGAGTTTGATATTCCTACAGCCATATAGGAAGAAAGATACTGCATTGGATTTGATCCTTACACTTTAGATAAACCAGAAGAATGCAAGATGGTTCTCTTCATTCAGGGAGAGACATAACATGATCATGCTCCCGAGTTGCCTAACTTGGCTGATTTCTTCGAGCAGCAGTTTACCATCTTTGGCGATGCCTGTGACCTATCAGCCCTGACAGTAGCTAGAAAGACTTATGCTTCTTTCACCATTAGCCCTAATGAAGCTTTCCAGATCTTTGGTGATGTTGCTGATCTCACCATTAGCTGTTTAGAGCCAGAAATTACTACAGTCACTAAACTAGGAGCCAAGCTGCATAACTTAGACATGGAGGACCTGCTGCTACCAAAGGTCTATGAAGATATAGCCACACTGGTGGATATCACTTTTGAGGAATTTACAATTTTGCCAAACCCTAATTTTGCTCTATAAATATAGAGCTCGGGGTTCATCAGAGGGAGTCCAAAAATTGCTCTAGAAGCAAGCCAAAACTCTGCCAAAATTCTCCTAAAATTAATTAAGCACTAAATTAATTAATTGCTTAGGATTTAGAGACTAATTAACACTAGTTAGGCTCCCTAAGTACGTTTGGAAGCAAGATCTTGAATAAAAACCCACTACTACAAGGTAAATCTTCATTTTCCTTCCATTTTCCTTAGGATTTTGCTAAAATCTTTCTATTTATGGCTTGATTTTGTGTTGATTGGCTTCAATCATGTTGGTTTTTGATTTCTAAAGCTATTTTATGATCAAAACTACATAAATCTAGCTTTGATTTGCCTAAATCCGAGCTAGATTTTACATTTTTGCAAAAATCCATCATTCTGCCACTATTTTTTGGGGAATATGCTGCGCATATAAACCTATGTGTACCACACATAGGCTCCAGATTTCACAAAAAATTGAATTTCATCTCCGTTTTTGCCCGTTTTCTCGCTCAATCTGATGAATCTAGCTTTATCATAGGCTTTTCCATGCCTTTAGTGTTCTAGATCTATCATATATTCTTTAGATCTAATTAATTTTTAGCTTTAAAAATTAATTTTCAAGATTAGATGCTCATCTATGGGTCAAAAATTCATTTTCATCCTTAGATTTGCTTAGATCTAGCCCGAATCTCATGTTTTTACTTAAAAACATTATTTTTCTTCTATTTTCTCTGCCATGTGTGCCACATATATGCCCATGTATGCCACACACAACCTATTTGTAGTGCACATAGGTCTATGTGCAATGCACATAGGCCTCAAATTTTCTAGAAAATTGAAATTCGCTCCTGATTTCACTTCTGATTTGATCTTTCCAGTAGCATTAGGGGCTTATCCATGCTTCTAGTATTCTGGATCTATTAAATATTGTTCAGATCTAATTGATTATTCAAGTTAGTTTCACAATTACTTATTTGATTTGTAATTTGGAGGTCGATTCGAACTCAAAATGAGGTACTGTCTTCATTAAAGTTGTCTATTTTAATCTGTAGATCATTTTTATACTGATAAATTTGATTTTTTGCAGATTAACTCCTGATGTGTAGCACATATCATGGTATGTGAGCAGCACATAGCCTATGTGCTGCACACATAGCACTATATGTGCACGTATGTTCCTAGAAAATTTTCAAAAAATTGGATTTTTCAATCATTTTTCAACCCGAATTGATTTTTCTAGTAACATTTGATGTTTGGTAGTAATTCAAGTGTATTGGATCTGTCAAAATTAATTACATTTAATTAATTTTAGCCTCAAAATTAATTTTTCATGATTAAATACTTATTTAACTCGTATAAATATGATTTTTGATAGGATTGGATTCAAATTGGTTGAGTTGCTATCTCCAATTGCTATTATGTCATGCTAGCATTCCCATTTGATTTTGCATGATCAAACAAAAATAATTTTGCATAAAATTATTTTAATTTTTACGATCTGACTCGTATAAATTCACATGATTTGTTACCAAAAATTACTGGATTTTGACTCTTGGTTCATACTTTCACATCGCATTAGACTAGTCAAATAAATCCTAAATTCATTTGCTACTAATGAATTTATTTGTTTATTTTTCATATTAATCATTCGTGCATTTTGGGCTCGTGCTACCCGAGAGGAAAAATCACCCGAGGAGGAGGGGACGTTACTTAACATCCCAAAAATTATGTATGCATGGAGATTTATGTAATATGATAGGATTATTCATGGTTTTGTAATAATTCCCCTATTTCCTCGATTCCCTTTCACCAGCCTTTATTATTTTTCATTCATGGATGGTTTATTATATTTGCTCAAATATATATGCCATATCATGTCACATGCCATGTCACATGCCACATCACACACTTCTATGCCATGCCAGAACGTAATTATCTCGTATGCCAATACAATCCAAATACGCAATGCAATACGCGTAACTTGCCATGATATCTGCCAACATGCCATGCCATGCCATGTCACATGCCATACCGTATGCCATGACATATACCATATTGAATACCAATTCACATACGTATCCCTATGCCATGTCATGCATATGCCATGCCATTACATACATATATTACTATATCATATCATGCATATAGTATGTCATCCGCTTCACATGTCATGCATATGTCATGTTATCCACTCCACATGTCATGCATATGCCATGTCATTCATCTCACATGTCATACATATGCCATATTATTATGATATTATTATTATGTCTTATCATGGATATGATATGTCATCTTGTTATGTTATCACATCACATATCATACATATGCCATGTCATCCAAATATCATATAGCATTATATGTCGTTCTACGTGCAACCTTGCAATACCAAATCATATGTCACGCTGTATGCTTACATATACGCTTGTATGCTTGCCTGCTTAGGATAATTAATTCCAACTATAATGGTAAAATTGATTTTGGAAACCCATAGAAATAGATCTCTACCACTCAAACCCAATCTCTGAAGGGTTTAACTAGCACTCATGTTATGGGTCGGTTGGACCAATCCGGAACCATCCGATGGTGACTCCCTTATGACTCTTTTGAGTCTGTATCATTCCTTGAGGTAGCCCCTTGGGAAGTCTGTGGTTTCACTCTAAGTGTGGTCCTCGGTCCATGAGCATTGCAAGCCTCGCTCTAGGCTCCGGCAGAAACCGGCGCTCACAATGATATTACTGCCATCCCATTTTTGAAGGTTGGAGAAGAGATTTGCATTACCGGTCATATGTCTTGAGCATCCACTATCAAGGTACCATTTGTTTGCACTAATCTTGGATCTTAAGCATACCTATCAAAATAAATGCATTTGTCTCTTTTTAGGTACCTAAATGTATTTAGGTCCTTGGGGGTAAGAGGCATACATAAAATCATCATTCTAATGCATTTTCCTAATGAAACATCTATTGGTAGTATGTCCCTTTCTATTATAATAATGACATATGACATTCCTAAATCTAGAATGATCATGTACATACTTCTTCCTAGATGCATGAGAATGACCATTATTGCATGAACATGAACAATGATGCACCTTATTTGTATGCATTCTATTGGTCTTAGGATGAGCATTTTTATTTTTGAAATCCTTTGGTTTTTGTGTTGAGGTGGAAGCTTTAATAAAAACCGTACCCTTAGAAGTGTAGTAAGAGTTTTGGTTAAACTAATACCTTCTTTATTACCATTAAGTTTTTGGTGTTTTAAAATAGAATCAATCTTAACACTACCTTGTTCAAACCTTGAAAGATTATCTTTTAACAAATATTTTTCTTTCAAAATCTTACCATTTTCATCTTTCAAAACTTTGTTTTCCTTTTCAACATTTTCAAGCTTTGTTTTGCAAGAGTCAAGTTCATTTTGCAATTCAAGCTTTTTCTTTTAAAATGCATGCATGTTTACTTCTAAATGATTAATGTTTCCTAGCTAATTGTTCATACTTTTCTAACAAAGCTTCTAATGCATCACATTCATCATCACCATCATCATAATCATCATTGCTATAATAAGATTGTGATGGTGTAGTTACCTCTTCCTTATCGTCATCCATGAATGCCATGAAGCATAAATTTGTTACTCCTTCATTACTAGACACTGTCTCATTTGATTCACTATCATCATCCTACGTTGCCTTCAATACCTTCTTCTTGAATGGCTTGTTGAGGTGTAGATATTCATTTGTCATGTGTCCTAGCTTGTTGCATTCGGAACAAACAGTTGGACCTCTTCTAAATATATCTCTTCAGTTTTGGTCCTTTCTTGTATTAAATGGCTTCTTGCCATCTTTCTCGAACTTCTTTTTCTTCATAAGAAGAGTTTTGACATATTTGGAGAGGAAGGCAACTTCATCATCAATCTCTCCTTTACTTGTTATTGATGTCTTCCTTTTGATACATGTTACCCAATTTCATCAATCCATTGGTAATCAAAATAAGGCAGTTGTGCATCTCTGAAATTATCACACCCAGCCTATACCTGGAGTAACATGCTCTTGTAGCATGAATATCGATTCCCCATAGAGAAACTGTTACTCACACTACAAAGGATACATCGTTTATATGACCTATTTTAAATCGTATGGGTACATGTCACTGTATTTAGTGGTGATAAAGGAATGGCAGTATGGCGTATGTTAAATCTTATATATCATAACCTGAATATCCATTCATTCATTCATCCAACAGTTAAGATTCATAAACAACTCATATATATATATATATATATATATATATATATATATATATATATATATATATATATATATACACACACACACACACATGATGCTAAGGTCATACATTTAAAGTTCATTACAATTACACCCTTTGAAAGTATCACCACCAAAAAAATACAATAACAACTACTGCCTCTATGACCAATAAGGACTATAATAACAAAACAGGCGGGAGTATGCCTCTACAGTCCAGTACCACTTTGAGAATGGGGTTTCTCTGCTGACACCAAAGATTGCTACTTTGTACGCTCTACCGGTTGCTCTTCCAAAGACTTAGTGCCTACGTTCATCAAATGATAAACGCTGAGTATAAAATTCAGTGGTGCTAGTGAAACACATAATCACATACACATCATAATAGTAAACCATTCATAATCACAATCAAGTCAATGACACTTAGCATCATCATATTGTATCATGCCATTTGACACTCACACTCAAATAATAGCACAATCATCATGAGCTATCATCCCATATAAACAATAAGAATGCATAAATGGATACATTGTCTGTATCAACATATGTAATGAGAATGCATTCATGCCATGCATTCTCCCTCATCCTCTCTTATCTTTCTTTTCCCTCTTATTTTCCTATAAAATGTGCACATATCATTCCATACTGGGTCCTTGTAGGTACCGGTACTAATCTCCCGAAGGATAATATTTAACTGTATGGTTCTATGAATCCATTTCTTTACTGTAGGTCTCGAGAATCATCTCCTGTAGGGAGGGCATTAAACTATGTGATTCCTCAAGGGAATCCATCATCTGTGTGACCCAGTAGGTTTAGACCATATAGCTCTATGAGCATCTCTCTCTTTCTCTTTCTTTTTCTCCTTATACTTCTTGATGCATGCCATGATTATGCATGTATGATTCATGTCATTTCATGTTCATAACACTTCATATACAAGTAGTAAGCTCATCATAAGAAAATACAAGCCATGGATAATCTTAGAAGGGGAAACACATCATCCCTCCGGACCTTGCTTAGGTCCTATGACAAGAAAAGAAGCAAACATCACACTAACACAAACTTGTAGCAATACTACTTCTAACGTGTGCTCGTAGTTCTGTTACTAACAATTAAAACCATCGTCTTATAGCCCTCATAACTTCTAGGCACTTAAGAACTCTAACTCTATTATTTTTAAGGGTTTAAGAAAGGTAAAAAGTGAAAGAAAGGCAAGTAAATCTTTGTACTTATCCATTGAAAAGTCAAACTTAAGTCGCGTACCACATTTGATACACCGCACCAAATGACATCTACTGATACCCTACTTTCCTATAAGTAATGGTACCCCCATACCCCTATTTGGTATGCTTGTACCACCTCAATCTTCTTGACAAGCTGAATTTTCTGCGAGCAACGGTACGGCTGCATAACCCGTACGGTCTCCAGGGAACCTAATGCCACTCACTCCTCATGCCTGGTACGCCCGTACGGTAACCCGCACGCCCATACCACAACCAATCTACAAACCATAAACCATTCTAAACTCACTCCTAAGGTACCTAAACCAAAATTCACTTCGAAACCCAAAACCAACTCGTAATACTCTTCCAAACATCAACAATATCATTTCAAAAGTAACATTCAAACATGCCTACACATGTATATCAATACAAGTCATACATATTCATAGCATCTTTATCCACCTCTTACATATCACATTCACATGCATCAAGCATACACATTTCATTCCTATCATTTATCTATAAATTCACATACAATAGTGCAATACAACTAGGGTCGTAAATGTGGATGTGACAAAAATAGACTCATTCACCTTCATGGTGAATAACTCATATTGATGAGTTAATAGTTGAATCTTTTTAGTTCGGACTTGATTAGTTCTTTTGTGATGAGTTTCCAAGATGACCCAAATCTGTTTGGTCATAACATAATGTGAGACATGCCAATATTCTTCATAACTAATTGTATATTAGAGCATGTTCATTGCCTTCTTATTCTGTGCATTTGCCTTAAATTCCTCTTGAGTCCAAGTTACCTTGGGCTTAAGAGAAGTAACTCCATCTACTGTAATTGTTAGTGAAGCAAACTCATTCTCTATCAAGTCAAACAAATCAACTCCATTACTCTCCAAGAAGACTTCCATTCAGTGCTTCAATACGGATAATCCGTGCCATCGAAGAAGGGGGGTCTTGTGTATGATTGGCTTTCAGTATTCTGGGTTGCCATAGGATCTTTTATTCTAGAATTTTATTTCTAATCATAAATGAGCACCAAATGCTCTGATACCAAATGAAATCTCAGTGAAATTGGCAATACACAGTTATAGTGGTTCAACACAACTCTTTGCCTACGTCCACTTCTCCTAAGTATACCACTTAGGGTTCCACTAAATCAATCAAACAATTACAACAAAGGATTCTACAATAAGAATCCTAACCCTAATGTTTTATAGGCTCACACTCAAACCTTTACAATCAATTACAATCTCACAAACTCTTAATTACAATATAATGCCTAAGCATTAATCACACACCAACCCAAGATTACTAAATCCAACACTTAGGTTGTGAGAATACAATACAATGAGAGTTTACAACACTAGATTGATAATACAATAAGTAAACCTACTTGCAAATGAAGTTCACAGCTCAAAGGAAGCTTTACACAAAAAATATAGCTGTTAGAAATTGAATAGAAAGTGTGTGTTATTAAAATAGATCCATTAGAAAGGGTTTAAAACCTTTTCTGGAAAGTCTTGTATGGTTGTACGGATTCCCTTACGCCCGTACCAATTTAAAAACACACATGAAAAAACTATGTGAAAGTTACGGTACGGTCGTACCACATAGTGGTACACCCGTACTACCCTAAACATACTGATGCATAAAATTACTGAGAGCTTCAGTACGGCCATACCACCATGAAGGTACTGACAAATAAAATTCCTGAGAGTAGTGGTATGGTCATACCACCCATTGATATATCTGTACCAAACTCAGCAAATTAAAACCAACTTGGTACGGTAAACCATATGCTCATACCAAAAAACACGTAAAATCAGTACACCCGTACCATAACTGGTATGCCCGTACCAAACACAGTAAAATCAAGTTAACTTGGTATGGTCAACCATATGGTTGTACTATACAACAAACACAAGTGGTACGCCAGTACTACATATAGAAGAATCTTTTTAAATTGCAAATAACTTAACTTGAATAAATCAAAATACATGCATCAAAATCTTAGATCTAACAAATATGAATTATTTTTATTATAAATAATTAGTTTTAAAAAATAAAAGTTTATTAAATAATTTAAATTTGCTAAAACTTATTTTATTTTATTTTAATAATTTAATAGTAATATTTTTAAATTATAATGATTGATTTCTATAAAAAAAATTATATGAAGGAAAATAATATTTATGATTATTTAAAAATATGATGTATTTATTTAATTTACAAAATATCACACATTGTTAACATAAAATTTAACTTTTTCAATTGAAATTTTATAATTATTTAGGATTTATATAATATGATTATCTAAATTATTAAAGTTTAGAAAATACTAATTATATTAAATTTATAATAGAAAATTTATAAAAACTTATTTTATTTTATTTTAATTATCTAATAATAATAATTTTAATTTATAATAACTAATTTTTATAATAAAATTCTAAAAATAAAAATATTATTCATGATTTTTTGAAAAAATATGAGATATTTATTAAAGTTATAGAATATTACATATTGTTAACTTAAGATTTAACTTTTTGAAATTTACAATATGAAAGTTAAGTACAGTAGATTCATTAAGCATAATCTTTTGATTTTTTAACTAATATTTTAAGAGAGAAGAAAAACAAGTAAAAGTAATGATTTTACCATTATAGTATATTAAAAGAGGATAAGGATAAGGGAAAAGGTAGTTTTACCCTTTCCTATAAAGTTTATTATTTTCTGAAAGATATAATTTATTTGCTATTAATTATTTTATATTTTATATTATATTATCTTAATTTTATGTAAATAAATTTTATTTAAAGATAATTGATTTTATTTATGTTTGTTAATTACTAATTATTTTATATTATATTATCTAATTTTATCTGAATAAATTTTATTCAAAATAAATACTATTTATATTTATAATTACTAATTAGTTTATATATTATTTTATTTTATCTTATTTTTTACCTAAATAAATTTTATTCAAAGATAAATACTACTAATTTGATTTGTATTTGTTATTTAATAATTATTTTATATTTTATAAGATATTTATTAAAATTACAAAATATCTCACATTATTAATATATAGCTTAATATTTTTAAACTCATACTATAAAAGCCAAGAGAAGTAGATTGATCGAGTATACCTCTCTTACATTTTTAATTAATATTGTAAGAGAATATAGAAATACGTAAAATGATAGTTTTATCATTCCTCTAAATTTATTAAGATTAATTTAAATTTTATTTTAATTATCAAATAGTAATAATGTTAATTTATAATAACTAATTTCTATCTAAGAATTCTATTTAAAATTAAATATAAATATGAGTTACTTTTATTATAAATGATTAATTTTTAGAAAAATAAAATTTATTAAATAGTCTAAATTTATTAAAACTAATTTTTTATTTTAATAATTTAATAGTAATAGTTTTCATTTATAATGAATGATTTCCATAATAAAATTATTTGAAGGAAAATAATATTTATGATTATTTTTAAAAATATGAGGTATTTATTAAAATCATAAAATAGCATACATTATTAACATATGATTTAACTTTTTCAATCGGAATCTTATGATTGTTTAGGATTTATATGATTTGATTATCTAAATTATTGAAGTTTTGAAAATACTAATTATATTAAATTTGAAATAGATAATTTATAAAAATTGATTTAATTTTCTAGTAGTAATATTTTTAATTTATAACAACTAATTTATATAATGAAATTATATAAATAAAAATATTATATATGATTTTTTTAAATTATGAGATATTTATTAATGTTATAAAATATCTCATATTATTAATTTATGATTTCACTTTTTCAAATTCAGGCTACAAAAGCCAAGTGAAGTAGATTCATTATTAATTTTTTAAATTAATATTTTAAAATAGAAAGAGAATAAGTAAAAATGGTTATTTTTCTATCATAATATATTAAAAGAGGGTGGAGATAAGGAAAAAGATAATTTTACCCTTTTCCATAAATTTTATTATTTTCTAAAAGATTTAATTTGTTTGCTACTAGTTATTTTATATCTTATATTATATTATCTTAATTTTATGTAAATAATTTTTATTAAAAGATAAATTATTTTGTTTATATTTATTAATTACTAATTATTCTACATTATATTATCTAATTTTTATCTAAATAAATTTTATTAAAAATAAATACTATTTAAATTTATTAATTACTAATTATTTTATATTTTATATTATATTATCTAATTTTTTACCTAAATAAATTTTATTCAAAGAAAAATACTACTAATTTGATTTAAATTTGTTAATTAATAATTATTTTATATTTTATGATATATTTATTAAAGTTATAAAATATTTCACATTGTTAATATATAGCATAATATTTTCAAACTCATATTGTAAAAGCCAAGGGAAGTAGATTAATTGAGCACACCTCTCTCAAATTTTTAATTAATATTGTAAGAGATTAGAGGAACATGTAAAATGATAGTTTTATTATTTTCTAAATTTATTAAAATTAATTTAAATTTTATTTTAATTATCAAATAGTAATTATTTTAATTTATAACAACTAATTTCTATCTAAGAATTTTATTTAAAATTAAATATAAATATGAATTACTTTTATTATAAATGATTAAATTTTAGCAAATAGAAGTTTATTAAATAATCTAAATTTGTTAAAACTAATTTTATTTTATTTTAATAATTTGATAATAATAGTTTTCATTTATAATGATTGATTTTTATTATAAAATTATATTAAGAAAAATAATATTTATGATTATTTTTTAAAATATGAGGGATTATTTTTAAAAATACAAGGTATTTATTAAATGTCACATCCATACACACACAACATCCCTATGTGCATGCATTTTATGCATACGTTATAGTGAATGATTGATTAGTGTATAAAATGCATGAATGAGATAAGATGCATGAATGCTTTAACATGATGAATGTGATATGAAATGTCTTATAGATAAAGGAATTTTATATGATATGGAATTGATAGAGAAAGAAATGAAAATAAAGTGAAAAGATGACTAAAGTAGTGAATATGCACTAAAGATGTGAATTTGGTATGCTTTTGTTGAATGCTCTAAATGACGCTCTATAGCGAAATTTATATATATAAGGTGATGCATTGGCATGTTTAACATGATATTGTATGATAAAGTATAGTTTAAAATGTGTAAATATAAGTTAAAGTAAGGCTAGAAGCAATGGTATGTAAAATGGTAAGCTAGGATACAAATGACATTTCATGGAAAGTTAAGGTTATAATTGGTAATTATATTACGTATGACTTATGTCCATGTTACTATAATCAGTGGTAAGTGTATTCCTTATGTAAGTATGATGTAAAAATAATGCAATCATGGTTATGAAGGAGAGGAAATAAAATGGTGTAAGTAAGTAATATTGATTTACCAAATGTCATTATATGATTGGACTTTTCTTAACATAAGTCAAAATTTGAGTCTGACATTGTTTAAAGAGGGAACAAGTTAGTTTTCATTCCTTCTTTCACCATAACACATTTGGCTTCTTCTTCCTCCTTTTCTCTTGTATTTTAATGTTAAAAAAATAGCAATCCAAGGTGAGATCATATGGAAAATTAAGTTTTTATGCTTCCTTTGAGTTCTATACGCCTTATGAATGACTCCTTCTTCTGCTTTTATACTTTCTTATTTGTTTGATGAGAAAGTGAGTTGTTGTAAGGTTGTGTTAATTGTATGTAAATGGAAGAATTGGAGTGAATGATGAAAGATAAGAAAGCTAGGTGATAAATTTAATGTTGTTTTGCAACCAAATGGAATTTTTGTTTTGATGTGTGAAAATTATGTAAATCCATAACTTGTAACCCTTGAATTTATTACTTTGGTTGTTGCTTAAAGTGTATGCCTGATGTTTAAAGGTGTTTAAAGGGTATGATATACTTAAATGTTAATGGAAAGATGATTACATGTGTTGATAGTTTGAATGCAAAGTTACTACCAGTTTAGGAACTATTCGGCCTTTCACCATTTTAAGGAACATAGTTGTGTAATCCTTGAAATCTTGTGTAAACATAATTGAATGGTATGTGTAAATGATGGAAATGAGATTTAGTTTCATGTAAAGGTGAGCCAAGGCATGAAAATGTTGAATTGGTCACTAAGCGGTAGCAAAGCATGTACTTTGTGTATATTATGTGTATTTGGCTTTTAAGTATGGATATGTGCTTTGTATGTTAACTAATTGGACCTGAGTTTATGTGTAACATTTATATGTATGCTTGCATTTAGTATGATATGATTTTAATATGGTTGGAAGTCAATGGTAAGGTATGTATAAAGACATTAATAAGGCAACTTATGCACCTTAATGTGCAAGTTATGTAACATTATGTATTGCTAGAGATGTAAATGTATGATTGTAAATCTAGATATATTATTCATGGATAAGCCTTATGACAATGTTCATGCATTAAAATTTACCATGAGACTAAGTTATGATGAGGAAAAAATTACACAAGTTAGTGGTATGTTGAAATGTGCATTTTAGTGCATTTCGATAAGCTCTTTTAAGGCATGCGACCTTTTGAATTTTGAATGCCTTAATGGATGAAATAATTTGCATGTTATAGCTTGAATTAAACCTTGATAAGTCTAGTTTCTAATGGTATATGGCTTGTTATATTAAAGGCTAAGAAGATAGCTTAAAAATTCAATTAGTCCAATACGTGTAAAATGGTACTTTAACTTTCATAGTTTCGGCATGTTTATGCTATATGCCTTAAATGTGTAAGTTTTGGTACTTTATTTGCATGGTTTAATACTTTGAGATGTGCATGACATGATGGACTAAAAGTGAATGTTATTCATGGTCCATAAGCTAGTCAATAAGGATACTTAATGGTACATGCAAATATGGTAAAGAGGAGTACGAAACACGAAAGGAAAATGACCAAATGAATAGTAAAACATACCAAATGAATAGTACACTTGACTAAATGAATAGTAATTTACCTTGTCACATCCTGCATTACATGAACTTTTATGCAATTATAAATTAATGTTATGATGAAATTCTTATGTTAATAATGTGATTATGGTATGGAATAGTGAGAATGATAAGTAGAAATGCGCTTTAAGCTTGAAAAAGGGTATATCATTTTCTGACGCAAACCCCTAACTTGATGAAAAACGGTACTCAAACTTCGTCTCAGAGTTATATACTTTGAATTTTAATAAACGGTTTTGACTTTTGTGCTCACGTTAACTTTATCTAGACATATGTGAATT
>CANYBF012696217.1:0-12835 GCA_948192965.1 Dalechampia spathulata | reverse complement strand
GACATGGCTTGTCATCTGTGTTAATGTTAACATTTTTGATGCAAGATGCATTAATGTCAAAAATGCTCATGTAATGCTCATGCTCATGCACAATGCCATCAGAATACACATCACAAACATAAGCAAAGTTGCTCTTTATTGTTTCATACTTAGATGGGATTACATCATCATTAAAAAGTACAAAAATAGGGACATCACCATCCTCATATACAAGCACTTCAAAGGTGCTCTCCACTAGCATGGCAATGTCCTCGTAGACCTTTGGCAGCAGCAGGTCTTCAATGTCCAAGTTCTGCAACTTGGACCCCAGTGCAGCGACTGTGGTAGGCTCTAGCTCCAAGCGACCGGTGGTGAGATCAGCGACATCACCGAAGATCTGGAAAGCATCAACAGGGTTGATGGTGATAGCGGTAGAAGTCTTCCCAGGTGCTGTCAGGGCTGACAGGTCATAAACATCACCAAAGATGGTGAACTGTTGCTCATAGAAGTCCTTTGAGTTAGGCAGCTCGGGAGCATGATCATGCTGAGTCTGTCCTTGGATGAAGAGAACCATCTTGCACTCCTCTAGTTTTTCTGAGGTGTAGGGATCAAACCCAATGTAGTACCTCTCTTCCCACATGGCTGTAGGAATGTCAAATTGGACTGGGCCTTGTTGATACAGGCCCAAACCCTTACCAGGCACAAAGTCCATTAGTTGCATCATCCTCTCCACAGCGGGACTCAGTTGGTATGAGTAGGATTCAAGCTCTTCGATAGCAGCAATCTAGAAGCCAGTCATGAGAGGAACGTCTTCTCTGATGCATGCCAAGGCTACCTCATCATCAGCAGCGATAGTAACCACACCCTCGTTATGTGGGAACTTGATTTTCTGGTGCAGAGTGGATGGTACACCTCCTAGCAGATGGAACTATGGTGGGCCCAAGAGCAGCGCAAATGACACCAGAATGTCCAGAACTATAAACTCCACCACTGAATCAATTGGCCCAACAGTGATAGTGGCAGTGAAGGTGCTAGTAACCTCCCATTTGGACTTGTCGTAAGCCCTGATAATGGTCTTACAAGGTTTGAGGTCTGAAAGTTGAAGCACTTTGAGTGGGCAGACGTTGATGCCAGAACCGTCATCCACCATGACATAGGGGGTGGTGAAGTTCATGATGTTCACCCTGATGAACAGTGCCCTGTTGTAGCGGATTCCCTTGGCCGGTAAATCCGTATTAGAAAATGTGATCATGCTGGACAGTAGCTCCCGGTTTACCAGCTGACTCTTCATGCTGAAGGTGGAAGCAAAGGGAGAGATCCTCATACTTGAGAGCGCCTCGACGACAACCCGTCGATGCTGTTGGGAGGATAGTACCAAGTCCCAGATGCTGATGTTAGCTTGAGTCTTCTTCAGCTATTTGACCACAACATTATCAGGCTAAGCAACCTAATCAGCTGGCAGCGGAGCTGGAACATTGCTTAGACCAGCTTGATCCCTAGTGGGCCTAGCCTCAGTCGGCTTCTTGGGAGCTTTTGGCTTCTTCCCGAGGTCGGGGGGAGTGAATACCTTCCACTATGGATCATGTTGCAAACCTGAGAGGACATCTTGTTAGCACCTAACCCTTTATACTGCTTGGATGGCTTTGATGCTGGTTTGGCTACCTTGGGAGTCTCGGTCGACTTACCCTTATCTAAAGCTTGTGCGTCCGATGCTTGAGGTTTGGAGGATTTTTGAGTAGCTGCAGACTCATCCTCAGAGCTCTCGTACCATATGTCAATGGCACCAATGTCAAATCCACCATCGGGGCGGAGGGTGATAGTAAGTAACAGTGTATTCCCCTTACTGTTGAGAGGAGAAAAGGAGCTTAGGATCATGGATTCTGGCAATCCTGATTGGATCATGTAGGTGCGATTGGCCTTATGGTAGTTTGGTAGCGGGTTTATCTTGATAGATGGTTTGGATTTCTCAAGGTCCTCGATGTCACCAGAATTAATGAGATTTTGGATGACAAGTCTGAGGGAATGACAGTCGTCGGTGTTATGGCCATGATGTTTGTGGTAGTGATAGTATGTTTTAGTGTCTACTGTGGTTTGAGGTGGTGTTTTGAAGTTTAGTTCCAGGGGTTTGATCAGTTTGGCTTTAAGAAGGTGGCCAAAAATCTTGGAAAGTGGCATTCCAAGATCTGAGAATTTTCGGGATGGCGTAGTGTTCCAGAGTATGGGATTTGGTGTTTGCACAACATTGATGTATTACGGTTTTGGTATTTGCAGGGCATTGGCATAGTGAGGTTTTGGTTGTGTTTGTATATAGGTTGCGGTTTTGGGTTTTGGGAAGGAAAGCTCCTTTTTCTTACCCTTGGTCTGCTCGATACATTGTCCCACTGAGTATATGTCCTCAAAGGTGTAGAACGTCTGATACCTCAGCTTATCCTGGTAGAGTGGCAGCGACCCCATGATAAGCTTGTTGATCATATCTAACTCAGATGGCTTCTGTTGGACTAATGCAGCTTTATCCATCCAACGACTGAAGTAATCCATAAAAGACTTATTGGCTTTTTGCTTAACCATTTCCAGGTCCATCAGGGTTACATCAAATCGGGCCTTGAACCTATACTATTTACAGAAAGCAGTACAGAGAGGCTTCCACTCAGCTGTGGTTGCCTTATTCAGGCTGTGATACCAGGCTAACACTAGTCCCTCTAGTGAGATGAAGAAGAGCCGGACAATATGATCATCTGACAAGTCAGTAGTACTCATCAGCATGGTGTAGGTCTTCAGATGGTTCTTCGGGTCCCCAACTCCTTTTTACTTGGGAACATCAGGGAGCCTGAACTTAGCAGGCAGCCCCTTGATAGAACAAACAGAGAACTCATCAAAATCTAGGTCAGTTCCCATGCCTTTTATCTTCATGATGGTCTACAGCTGTTCAATCTTCTGCTCCAAGACAGTGGTCTCAGTTTTCCGAACATCATACATATGGAGCGAGACATCATCATCAATCTCAATATCATACAAGTTGACACTCTTCCCCTTTTCCTTGATCGGAGCTGGCAGGGTGATGAATTCAGTAGGACTGAGAGCCTCTTGGATCTGCTATTGCAGGAGGGTCTTAAAGTCATCATTCAGAGGCTTGGCCACAGACTGATCGATGAGCTTCTGAATGGCAGCAAGTGTGGCCTCATCCAGTGTTGAGGCAACAGGGCCAGATGAAGATGCAACATTTTTGGCATTCTGAGAGTCTGACATGGTTCTGTACATGGCAGAAAAAGGTTAGCATGGATGTATGAGTATGCACATGCGGTTGCGTATGATGCACGTGATGTGACACATAGGATGTATGTGTGACCTATGCTAGGAAATATGCAATGTTATGGCTGTAACAAATCGAGTTAGCATGCATATGCATGTATGCATGTGATGTATCACGTAGGATGTATGCGTGTCTTATGCTAGGAACATCCAGCATTATGGCTGTAAAAGCGAAATTTGTTAGGACATTGCATGAGTATGCATGTATGTGTGGTTGGCAGAAAACATGAAAGAGTTAGTGAACACGTAGCATGCAGCAGCGCTCCCTTCCAACCTTATACCTCCATGAGAATTGGTCAATTCAAGTTCTCCTATCCTAGGTAGGGATACTAACCCGGAGTTACATTGGGAACTCGAGGTGCGATTCTCTCAAATAGGGCAAGCAAGAGAGTTTGATCGTTGACCGATCATATGGGGGATTACGGCAAAAATTCAATAGTATTTTGACCATATTGCAATGATAAGTGAATGCCGATGGAATTGGTATGAGGTTGTGCAACCATATGGAATCATGAAAGGATTCCAACTCTTAGCAAAGTAATACGGGCATGATCATATTGTTATGATAGGAGTATGCCCGTGGAATAAGCGTAAGGTTATGCAACCAAATGGAATCATAAAAGGATTTTGACTCTTAGCAGAGCAATACGGGCATGATCATATTGTTATGATAAGAGTACGCTCGTGGACTAAGCATAAGGTTATGCAACCAAATGGAATCATGAAAGGATTCCGACTCTTAGCAGAGCAATATGTGGGAGGAAAATAGGCCGGTTCTATGCAAATCCACTCACATGATAAGGCAAAGATCTACATAGCATGCAATAAGGGTCCTAGTTGGGAATGTTGCTAGGCTTACTACATGGGCTTTAGTTTGGTTTTGAGAACAAGCTAAGGTCCCCCGCCACATTGTCCACAACCTATCCAACCAAATGGAATCATCGATATAGGACTATACCTCGCATTTATCCATCAGGAATCATTGATGGTTATCAGTATAGTGCAGCGAGTGGTGAAGGCAGATGTGCTTTCCCAAGGAGTCGAATGGAGTCCAGGGTACTCCCTCATCCATAATCACCGGTTTGACACGGGAGGTTATGTGGTGTGTGCAGACACGAACTAGTGTTGTGATGCATACAATTAATCCAACTATGATGGGAAAATTGATATGGAAACTCTTAGATACCACCACTCTTTCACCGTGATGTCCCTAGTAGAGTCGCCATTGTGAGCACCGGTTTCTACCGGGGTCCAGAGAGAGGCTTGCAAAAGTCACGGACCGAGGACCGCACTTGGAGCGAAAGCGTAGTCTTCCTAAGGGGTTCCCTTAGAGAATGATATGGACTCGAAAGAGTCACAAGGGAGTCGCCACCGGATGGTTCCAGATTGGTCCAACCGACCCATAACATGAGTGCTAGTTAAACCCTTTAGAGATTGGGTTCGAGTGGTGGAGATCTATTCTATGAGTTTCCAACATCGATTTTACCATTATAGTTGGGATTAATTGTCCTAAGCAGGCAAGCATGCGAGCATAATTATAAGCACACAGCGCGTTATATGGATTGGCGTTGTAAAGTTGCATGTAAAATGACATATAAAGCTATATGGCATTTAGATGGCATGGCATATGCATGACATGTGATATAACGATAAAAGTAACATGGCATATGCATGTCATGTGAGTGTGAATGACATATTATATGCATGATATGGTAACCTAATATGTAAGCACATATTATAGCAAGTAGTGTATGGCGTTATGCGTTTAACATTTTTGATTCATTTTCACATTGGGCATATAGCGTATGCAATGCGTATGTATAGTATGTGGGATGAATGGCATATCATATGCATGATATGTGAAGTGATACATAACATGGCATATGTTATGACATGGCATAATAAATGACGTACCATATGCATGGCATGTGTATGGCATATCATATGCATGATATGTGTGATGATGTAATACATGGCATATGCATGACATGTTATAGATATGACATACCAAATACGTGACATGTGAGATGATGTGTGACATGGTATATGCATGGTATATGTAGTAGAATGTGCTTGTGTCATGTGGCATGGCATGTGAAATGTTGCATGACATAGTATAATGCATGGCATATGAGAATGATGACATACTATATGTATGGCATGTGAAGTGAATGACATACCGTATACATGGTATGTGGTATGATGAATGGCATAGCATATGCATGACATGGCATAGTGGTGCGTATGTGAATATGTATTCAACATAGTATATGTATGGCATACTGTATGACATGTGTTATGGCATACGTCGTGGCATGGCAATGGCATAACGACATATACATATATGCATGGCAAGGCGTATTGATTGATTGCACGTATTGGATTGCGTATTGGCATATTTGCATATTTATACGTATGTGCATACGAAATACAGTATGTTATGGCATACGATATATGCATGGCATGCATAGTAATGTGTGTATATGTCATGTGACATGACATGTGACATGATGACATAGTATATTTAGGCAAATATACGAATAAAAATAATAACGGCCAGTGAAAGGGATCGAGGAAATTAGGGGATATTAGGGGGGATTAATTATTACAAGCCAATAATAATGTACCCTATTACATAAATATCCTCGCATACATATTTTGGGACGTTAAGTAACATCCCCTCCTTCCCGGACACTATTCCTTGCAGTTTTGCACGATCCAAAAATGCGGATGGATTAATATGCAAAATAAACAAATAAAATTCATTAGTAGCAAATGAATTTTGGATTTAATTGACTAGTCTAATACCATTTAAAAGTACAAACCAAGAGTCAAAATCCAGTAATTATTAGGCAATAATTGAAATAATAAACACGAGCCAGATCGTGAAAATTCATTTCAATAAAAATAATTTTAGGCAAAATTATTTTATTTGATCATGGAAAAATTAATTAGGAGTGCTAACATCACTTGGAATATTTTGGAGATAGCCCTTCAACCAATTAAAATCCAATCCTTTCAAAAATTACATTTATACGATTGAAAATTGCATTTTATCGTAAAAATTAATTTTGAAGCCAAAAGTAATTAAATTTAATTATTTTATGACTTTTCAGAATATTTGAGCCACTGTAAAGCATCAAATACCACTGGATACATCAAAAATACAGTGAAATATGGTCCAAAATATAATTTTTCTGGAAAAACACAAGGAATGTGCGCTGTACATCAGGCGATGTGCGCCACACATAGACTGTGTGTGGCGCACATCAGAGGCCAATCTGCAAGAAAATTAAATTTGTTAGTACAGAAATGATCTACAGACAAAAATACGCAACTTTAATGAAGACAGTACCTCATTTTGAGCATGAATCGGCCTCCAGTTTTGCAAACCAAATAATTAATTAAGCAATTAATTGAAATAAATGATTTTAAAGCCAAAATCAAGTAGATCTGGACAATATTCGATAGATCCAGAACCCCAATTGCATGGAAAAGCCTCTGGAGTTGCTGGAAAAATCATATCAGAAATCTGGACATATAGACTGTGTGTGGCGCACATGGGCACATGGTAGAGAAAACAGAAGGAAAATTAAGAATTTTTTGACAAAAACCCTAGATCCGACCCCGATCTAGGTAGATCGGACCCGAAAATGGGTTTTTGCTTCATGGATTTGCATCCAAATCAAGAAAAATAATTTTAAAGTTAAAATTATCTTAGATCTAGCAAGTATTTGGCAGATCCATGACATTTAAGGCATGAGAAGGCCTTAAACATCACTGAAATAGCCAGATCGGGCGAAAAAATTGAGTGAAAACGGGGGAAAAATAGCATTTTCTAGAAAATCTGGGGCCTATATGCGTAGTATATGGCCTCATGTGCGCCATACATAGGTTGTGTGTGGCGCACATGAGGTGATGTTCGCAGCACATCCCTTGGTAAATAGTAAAAGAAACAAGAAAATTGAAGAAAAGAGGGAAATTTACCTTATTCTTGCTGAATTTTCTTCTTAATCTTGCTTCCTTCCATGCTTAGGGAGCCTAACTAAGCCAATTTTGTCTCTAAATCCTACGGATTTAATTAATTAAGTGTTTAATTAATTTTGGAAGAATTTTGGTAGAGTTTTAGGTTGCTTCTGGAGCAAATTCAAGGTCCAAAATACATACCCCAAGCTTTATATTTATAAGGCAATTTTTGGGCGTGGCAATTTTGTAATTTTTGCCCGAATTTGAAAAATTCAAAGGCAATGTGTGCCACACATCATGTGATGTGCGCCACACATTGCCTATGTGTTGCGCACATCAGGTGATGTGTACCGCACATCACCTTTTGACCCGTCGCGTGGGGCCCACTATGGTTGCTTCGGGACATGCACCCCAAGCCTATAAGCGTTATTCGATGTAAGGAACAACTTTGTAGAACAAAGTTTTTCCAAATTCAATCCCGAGAAGGCTCCCGACCAAACAGCTTTACTATGCAACGTGCGGTGCACATAAGGCAATGTGCACCGCACATTGCATTTTTACCCTATGCGCGCCGGCTCGTACGGGCAAAATCGGATGCGTGTCATATGTCAATTGAAGTGCAATCAACATTCCGATAAACTTTGAAACTTTGCATTTATAAGTTTTCTCAAATTCGGCCCCGAACCCCGAGTTTCGGCTAATGGGCCCATTTTAGAGTTTGCAACCCTATTTCGGCCCAAAATGGCATTCGGCATGCTAGAAGGTCGTGTCTCGCATAAGTATTAGCAAAAATGTGTTTTGTATGCATAGAACACTCGAAATAGGCCAAGTCAAGTGGTGGGCCCACCTATGCACTATTCATGATGAATAGTGCCCTCGGTGGGCCCCATAGTATAAAAGGGCCTAAAAGGTGGTCAATAGCATGCCAAGCGCTTTCCCTCAAGTAAGGCAGCAGGTACGATGTGTTATGTACATACAGAATGCATCAAAGTGAACTATAGTGGGAAGCGGGCCCCACTAGTGTTTGGCGGATCCCACAACACGGTGAGTCCAAAAAATGTGGCATTCGAGATGCCACGGGGGGTGCCTCGCGTAAGGCAGCAGCGGAATGTATTATGTAAGTACAGAATACACAGAATAGGCCAATGGGGGGAAGCGGGCCCCGCCTGTGTACTATTCATAGTGAATAGTGACCTAGGTTCAGAATGCAATACTTTGCATTCTGTGTATCTTACCATGTGTAGCCAGGCATGAAATGTATTCTGTAAGTACAGAATACACAGAATAGGCTTAATAGAGGCTGCAGGCTCCACTAATGCCTTAAGTGGGCCCCACAGCATAGTGGGCCCAGAAGATGGCATTTATGATGCCAAGCACTGTGCCTTGCGTAAGGTAACTGGAAAATGTATTCTGTAAGTACAGAATACACAGAATGGGCTATCGGGGGCAGCGGGCCCCACCTGTGCACTATTGATGGTGAATAGTATCCAGGGCCAAAAATGCAATATTTTGCATTTCAAGTGGTTTGTCTTGTGTAGGCAACAGTGAAGGATGTTATGCATTTACAGAATGCTCAGAATAGAGAAATGAGGGTGGCAGGCCTTGCCATGTGCCATGGTGGGCCCCACCAGCTCTGATATATTCTGTACACCAGAATACCCAAAGGAAACCTACAGAGGCCTATGTGCATAATCGGGGTCAATACGGGGACTAAGAACCCATCCGAATCAACAGAAACCTAGGATTGCACAAGTGTGAAAAGTGAGGGTCAACAGGCAACTCTAGTACTTGAGTGCTTAACTTTGTGTAATAAGGCTAGGAAATTCTTGTTGGTTGAGCCAAATATATATAGCATAACCATAGAACTTATGCTTAGAATATGTAATGCAATGTCAATTTTGATGTTATGGCTATGAATTTAATATATGCATATGAATTTCAGTTAAGTGAATTTATCATTAGTAAGTTTTTGGATTGGATGGAGATTACTTATACGAATGAAAGATTATAATATAAAGCACATAGTATTAGTGAGATGATAAAACTAAAGCTAAATAGAAGTGGAGTGTTTATTAAAGGGTGTTTATATGTTATATGTGTAGGTAAAAAATTAGCATATTCATGTAATATGTGGATTGAAATGTCTATGTAAAATAGGCAAGGAGAATAAGAGAGGGAGAAAAAGATGCAGGGTTGTTTGACTATTTCTCAAATAAACAAAGGTAAGGATAAAACAAGTTAGTGCATAATATTAATTTTCTATAAATAAAATTCACAAGTAAAGAATAAAATGCTTGTTAATAACAAGCACATCACCATGTAATGATATGGATATTTAATTAATATTTATTTATTTGAATATGAAATATATAAATATAGCTGAAAATGTTGTCATTTTACATTTAAGTTAATATTATGTAAATGTATGCATGATAAAATCATAGGTCATACATTATATATCATATGCATGACATTATGGAGTAATAAAGAAGGTGTGCATGTGTGTGTGTGTGTCTATATATATATATATATATATATATATATATATATATATATATATATATATATATATAAGATGATATAAGAGTGGTGTTAGTATATTTATATATCAATGTGCTATAGATACAGATACAGAAATTAGAAAAAATATAAAAATACAAAAAAGTACAGAAAATACAGAGAATATAGAAATATACTAAAAAAATAAATTATTGAAAATATACCCAGTATAGATTGTACATAATCAGAAATAAGAGACTGATGTAATCATAAAGAACTAATGAAATTATAGAGAATGATGAAATGATAAAGAATAGAGGAATGCAATTCATATTTGCACTCATTGACATGGAACATATCATTACTTTTCTATTAATATACAAAGTGATAGTTTTATAAAAGTGATATATGGTATAAAAAGTTGTTTACAGAGAATTATAGCAATAATATTTCATTACCGATGGTATATTTATTTGCTGTAATATATATTATGATATAATACTATGATTGTTTATTAATTATTTTATTAATTATTTATATTTGTAATAAAAAGATAGTAAAATTATATACACTATACAATTAATATTATATACCACTAAGTTTTAATACTCAACGATTATCATTTGATAAAGCAGGTCAGAGTAGTTTGAAGGGACATTCAAATTAGTAAAGCACCAAAGTAATCACGATACTCTGAGACTTGTACAACCTTCGGAAACATATTTGACAGTATAATGTATTCCTAGTTGATGTTTTTGTTATGCAACTATCATTGTACAATTTATAAATAGTAAAATATTTTTTCTTTATATAACAACAAAGAAACTAAAATTACATAGTGTATGATTTATTTAAATTATACGAATGACTTATATGTACAACAATTGTTTAGTGGCATGCCATTATTTATATGTGAATATTTTATACGAATAGGTGACGGTATAAAGCTACAGGTGAACTCCAACTACCATCATCAATCATTATAATAAAAAAATAAAAATTAAAAACTACAAAAATAACAAACTTCAAAATAAAATATCAATAAATATAAAATCATAGACAAACTATATATTTTTGTTGATGAACATTTATTATTTATTTTTAAAAATATTAATATTACTTAAATGTGATAAATATACATATATATTTTATATATCATATGATAGATATAGTTGATATACATATATATATATTTATCTACCATATATACTATATAATATATATCATGTGGTATATATGGTAGGTATATGTATATACATATATTTATCATTTCTATTATAGGCAAGCTTAAATCAACGGTAAAGATCCATCAAATGTGAAGAATTTCATTCATGATAAAATGCAATTTACATGAACCAAATTATGAAAATATCATAAAAATAAAAGAAAACTTCCAAAATTACTCTATAAAGTCATTTAGACTCAATTTGCTTCCCAAATCACCTTTAACCATCCATAATTGCAATGAATAATAAATTAAATGTCATTAATTTGAAAAATCAAGTGGAAAATCAACTTTTGAGCAAAAAATAAAAAATTGATCATAGAACATAAATTGGAAGATACCAAGATCCTTTAGCATCACTTGGAAATGACTTAACATCCAAATTTATCTCAATCACATCAATTGACATAATGATCATTAAAATTGACATTTAATTGAATAGTAAATAAAATAAATTTGTTTTAAGTAAAAATCAATTAAAAATCATGAGAATTAGATTAGAAGACTCCAACATCATTATGAATCAATAACCAAATGCAAAGCTCAATCATGTCAATTGAAAATTAAATCAAATAAAAATGATATTTAACTTTAAAAATTAATTTCAAAGCCTAAATTAATCAAATTACATCAAGTTTTTAACGATTCCATATCATTTAAGATATTGTGAAGCCTGAAATGCTACTAGAAACTTCATTTTAATCAAAAGTCAAGTGAATTTTGAATGAAAAATATAATTTTTGATAAAATTAGATTTTTTATGCACTGCATGTAGACATATATGCACGATATGTATACATATATGTGCTATATGTAGATGCATATGCACCATATATAAGCATTAAATCAATTATGTACACCACATATAGATATATGTGCATCACATATAAAGGTATGTGTGCCACATATTTGACTTCTAAAAAGAGAAAATAATGATTTTAAGCAAAATCATGAATACGATGATGAAAATAGCAAAATTTAAGACTGTCATAGATTATATAAAATCATAGTAAGGCTCTAATGCTATAGTTACATTCTAATATCAATCCAAAACCAATAAAATCACAAAGCACATTCACCAGAGATTGAATAGAGGAGAAGAAGAAACAAGGTTTCCCAATAACTCACCAAAGTAAATGTCTTCAAAATCTTAATTTCATATTAGAGTTAGGGGATTTAGAAAGATTAATTAGTCTCTAATCACCTGATTAAGGGTTAGTTATGTGATTAATTAATTTGGTAGAGTTTGTCTTAAATTAGCTAAATTTGGATCCTTTTCTAGTAAATTCTTGATGGATATTTATAGAGGAAGAAGGAAAGTTACTAGAAATGGGTTGACAATGTGGGAATTTTGTGTTTTTAAAGGTATATGCATCATATATAATGATACATGTACTACACATACATAGAAACCCAATACATGCACTATATGTACTAGAACATGCTTTATACATCCCAAAAACACACAATATGCACTCCTTATTATGCATGTCTAGGGACATGCACCCTATGCTAAATTAGCTCTTCATATGCCAAAATAGCAAGAGAGCATATGACACACTTCACTTAAATGAGAGAAATAAGCCACTTACATTATACAATTTCCTATAACATGCTCCACATATTAGAAAACCATACAATGTGCTCTGGCTTCCACAAGTCAAATGTAATGTACTCCATATGCCAGGAACACTTGTGGGATGCCATAACCCATGTGTGTAACTTAGATTCAAAAATGAGGATCAATACTAAGCCAAATCAAAGAAGGTTTGAGCATACATTGCATGTGGGTGAAAAGTTAGGGTTAATAGTTTGGGGGGGGGGGGGGCGGCCCGCGGGGCGGGGCGGGGGTGGGGG
>CANYBF012695971.1:0-11439 GCA_948192965.1 Dalechampia spathulata | reverse complement strand
GGTAATCATGATGTATAACTAGATACCGCTCATGATTTACATGCTAAATATGAGATTTAGCATGTTGCCAATATATTAGGAACCCAAAAGGTCACACACTTACAAATAAGGAAACAAGCTAAAAGGGCAGTTTTTGCACTTTTGGGTAAAGTTGTAAAAACACTTATGGAAATAAACCTAAGACATATGGACTTGACTCTAAATGTTTAGAAGTCCATAAAGTTCAAGTTAGGCTATGACAAGGTAAGTGAAAGTCACTTACCATATTTGTCACAAGTGGGCCTTGACTTAACTTAAGCTGAAAGGGTTTCGACTTAACTTAAGCTTTTTGAGTATAAATACAATGTTATGACTCAAAATTAGGTTAAGCCTCTTCATTTTCTTCCTTTTGCCGATCAGACCTCCTGTCTAAGGAAAAAGGATTCGACATTCACAAAATTGATTGTGGGGAAGATAAAAATTCCATAAGTTTTTCTTCTTTTCTTTGCTAGTTCACAGGAAAGGAGATAGAAGCAATTGGTTGCTTGCTTGGACTTCTTTATTTTCATGTGGATACTATTGGAGGCTGCCTATTTTTGTGGTTTTTGGTTTACTACAACCATAAACGATATAAAGATCAAGAATGAAGGAGATCTACATTAAAAAGTAAGAGTTACTGTTCTCTATACCATATCTCATCTCATCTTGGATTTTCTTATGTTTTGATGCAAAGATCCATTCTTGGTTTGCTATTCTAAATAAAATTTTAAATTTCTTCCGCTGCTTAATCATATGGTAAACCAACATAAAGTGCAAAACATATAAACATAAGGTATTTAAATGAAATTTCATTTGCATAAAGGTAAAATCCAAAAACCTATGTGTTAGACCTTGAGGGTCTTTGATATTAGTTTTAATGTTAACAAATAATGTTTTAGGAAAATTATTGAAGTTTTGAATGTTTTTAACCTTGGTACGGACGTACCGGGAGGTCGTACAAGGTGAAAATTATGCAGAAAGTTTAGTAGGGGTGTACCACCTTGGTGGTATGGTTGTACAGATGCTCTAGGATCATTTTTGGGTCATTTTTTAGGCGTCGTATGGCCATATGCAAACTTGTACAGCCGTATCGGTCAAAATGCATATTTTTAACATTTTTTAAAATGTTGTAAAATGGCTCTTTTTTGCATTAAATGCATCCCCAATGGTCATATAAGCTTGGAATAGCTTATATAAGTGTAGATTAACCTTATTAGAGGTAGGAAATCAATCTACAATCATCATTTTCTTTGTTACATACATTTTTATATGTTTTGAGTATTTCTTGATTTCTTAAGTTATAAATCCTTTGAAAAGGATTTCTAGGTTTCCAATTCTTGTTGTTTTTCTCTTGGGTTATGTTTTGAGAGATAGAAAGGTATTGTGATTAAGTGAGGTTTAGTATGAGCCTTAGGAAAACACTTATTGCAAGGGTTTAGCGTGAGCCTTGAGAAAACACTAAAGATTGAATTCTTGATTAAAGAATTCATTGTTGTATTGCTGTAATGGTTTAGTGGAAACCTAAGTTGTTTGCTTGGGTAAGTGGGTATAGGCATTTGTTGGCCAAACCATTATAAATTTATTATGTTCCATTTCTTTCCCTCTCTTCAACTCTTGTTTGATTTTTATGTTGCCTATCTTGGGATTTCAATTGGTATGAGAGCTTGGGCTCTATTTTTCAAGAATTAACATTCTTTGAGTTAAGATCAAATGATAGCATATTATCTAGAGAGTCAATCTTACACAAGACCTCCTTTCTTTGATGGTATAGATTACTCTTATTGGAAATATAGAATGGAGATATTCTTGGATAGTAATGGAGTTGAATTGTGGAACTTCATTATAAATGATTATAGTCCTCCTATAACTATCATTGAAGGTATTTCCATATTGAAGCCTAAAGATAAATGGAATAGTAAAGAGAATAAGGCCAATGTAATGAATAAAAAGGCCATGAATATCTTTTATTGTGCTATTAGTAGAGAAGAGTATGGAAGAGCATCTCATTGCATTACCACCAAACAAATTTAGGAAGCTTTGGAAACACATCATGAAGGCACAAGTCAAGTGGAGACCAAGGAGCTTCAACTTTTAACTTATGAATATGAGTTGTTCACTATGAGGCAAAAATAAGAGTGTATCGGAGATGTACAATAGGCTCATGGTGATTTTCAAGGGTCTAATGAAGCTTAGAAAGACTTATGTCAGAGAAGATATCAACAATAAGATTCTTAGAGTTCTTCTAAAGAATAATTGAGAGCAAAGGTGATTACGATTGAAGAAACAAATGATTTATCAATGCTTTTTACCGATATGCTTCTAGAAAGCTCCTTATTCATGAGATCACCTTAAGGCAAGGAGTTGGAAGAGGAAAAGAAGAATTTATAAGTAAAGGACATGTGAAGAGTGAATGTCCTAGACCATCCAAACCATCAAAGAAGAAAGCCTTCAAAGCCACTTGGGATGATGAGAGTGAATTGGATGATGAAAGCTTAGTTGGAGAGCATAGACTATGCATTATGGTAATGGAGGATAAAGAAGCTCTTAATAAGGTAAGTACTTCTAACCCATCTCTTGATAATGAGTTTGATGATGAGAAAAGTGTCTTAGAGGAACTTCTTATCAAATTTGAGCAATTGGCTAGGGAAAATAAAGTTTTTAAATCTACAAACTTAAATTTGATAAATGAGATTGATTGCTTAAAAATGGAAGTAGATGCTTTAAGTTCAACTAAAAAGAAGTTTTAAAAATCATTTGAAAATGTTGAAAATGTTTCAATGTTGAAAAAGGAAAAAGCAGATTTATGTTTGGAAAATAAGAATTTGAAAAGATAAAATGAGCTTTTAAAAGAAAACTTTTTAAAATTTGAAAAGGGTAACATTAAAATTGATAGCTTAAATGCCAAAAGCTCAAATTTGATAGGAAAGGTATAGGTTATGATGAAAATACTCATTCTTCATTAAATGGCCCCAAATTTCTCAAAGCTACTTCTATTAAGAAGGTTGCCAAGAGAAATGAAAGTAAAGGAGTTGAAAACTCCAATGGTAAGAGGTTTAAGACCTCAAATAGAAGTCAATTACATAAGAATTGCAATTATGGGGTAAAGCATTTCAATATAAAGCTAAAAGGTGTGTGTTTGCATTCAAATGTCAAAATTAGAAATGACACGAAAAGTGAACAAAGGAAAGTTCATTTTCATAGACCAATAAGTTGGAGGTCTAAACCCTTCTTTAGTCATTATCATTATTATGGCAAATATGGTCACTCTAATTATAAATATTTTATAAGGTTAAGTCACTTGGGATATATTCCTAATGATTCATGTGAAGCTAACCCCCATGGACTCAAATACATTTGGATACCAAAAGTTAAATGAAGTTATTTTGTAGGTTTGTTTGAAGTTCACAAGATGAGAATGTATGGATATTCAAGCAATAAAATAAAGTCTCTTTCATATTGGTGAATTGAAGAATAAGACTATGCAACTACTTAGGGGGCGCTTTAGAGCTTTATATTTTTTGTGATATGATTGTTATGTGTGTTGATTGTGTTGGTATTGTATGTTGATTTTGTTTTTATTTTGAAAAATGAATTTTGAATATATGCATGAAGACATACTTCAATGATTAACTTTGGCTTATTTTCTTTTTAATGTAGCCAAAAGGGGAGAAGTATTGTGAAAATGGATTTATATGCATTTTGAAAATAATTTTCATTAGGTATGAATTTCAATGGTGTAATTTGTTAAGAGGAGTTAATTTTGATTAAAAAGTATTTGGGGTTTGTCAACATCAAAAAGAGGAGATTGTTAGACCTTGGGGGTCTTTGATCTTAGTTTTTATATTAATAAATAATGTTTTAGGAAAATTATTGAAGTTTTGAATGTTTTTAAGCTTGGTACAGGCATACCATTTGGTTTCCTAAGTTGAGCGGGTATACCGAGAGGCCGTACAATGTGAAAATTATGCAGAAAGTTTGGTACGGGTGTACCACCTTGGCGGTATGACCATACGAATGCTTCAACATCATGTTCGGGTCATTTTTTGGGTGTTGTATGGCTATACGCAAACCTGTACGGCTATACGGGTTAAAATACTTATTTTCAGCATTTTTTAAAATGTTGTTAAACGGCTCTTTTTTGCATTAAATGCATCTCTAATGATCATATAAGCTTGGAATAGCTTATATAAGTGTAGATTAACCTTATTGGAGATAGGAAATCAATCTACAATCACCATTTTCTTTGTGAAATACATTTTTATGTGTTTTGAGTATTTTTTGATTTCTTGAGTTGTAAATCCTTTGAAAAGAATTTCTGGGTTTCCAATCCTTGTTGTTTTTCTCTTGGGTTATATTTTGAGAAATAAGAAGGGATTGTGATTGAGTGAGGTTTAGTGTGAGTCTTAGGAAAACATTTGTTGTAAGGGTTTGGTGTAAGCCTTGAGAAAATACTAGAGATTGAATTCTTGAGTATTGTATTGTTGTATTGGTTTAGTGCAAACCTAAGTTATTTGCTTGGGTAAGTGGGTGTAGGCATTTGTTGGCCAAACCATTATAAATTTATTATGTTCCATTTCTTTCACTCTCTTCAATTCTTATTTGATTTATGTGTTGCTTATTTTAGGATTTCATTATGCATGAAAAATATTTTAAAGCAAGGAAAAATAAGTGTAAAATATTAATAGCATCTGTATTCTTCTCTTTGACTCTCTATCTACACTCTTTCTCTTTTTACATTCTTGATCTATCTTCCTCAATTACCACTGCTTCATGTCTTTCCTCTTTTATATTCTTTTAAACAACTTTATTAACTCATTAACCCCTTATTTCAAACTCTTATGTTATTATTGGCAACAAATCACTTTTCCATTTCTCTTCATTTTGTTTTAAAGCTTCAAACTACACAACCATGTTATCTTATTCTCTAAATTATTTTTTATTTCATTTCGTTCCATCAATAGCCACAATTTCTCATGAAAGGTCAAAAATAGGTATACCATATAATAGTTATGATCCCATTCTCCTTATCATACATATTTCCTTCATTTTTAATTTATTTATTTCCATCTTCTTATTTAATTAATTTTTTATATTTTAATTATACTAATATCTAGCCCCATTTTATTAATTATTACACACAATCACTCTTATCTTATTTCAATATATATATATATATATATATATATATATAATTTAAAACAATTATAGCATACTTTTTTTAAAATCAGCAGACTATTTTTGAAACCAGTAAAATAATTTAAAGTTAGCAAACTATTTTGTCAAAAAAATCAATTTAAAAATAAATCAAAATTATGAAAATAAATTGATTAATTTAGAAAACTCCCCTTTTGGAAAATAATGAATTGATTAAATCATAATTTTTTATAAAAACTTGTTTCTAAAGTAAAGCAATTTAAAATAGTAGACTAAATATAGAAGGAGAAGAGAATAAAGTAATGGATACATGATATATTATGGTTCGGCCTAAATGGATACATCCATTATCTCATAACTAATATTTTAAGGATTCACTAAAACAAATCATTACAACAAGATTTTCATGCTAACTTAGAACCTTTACAAATAAAAAATTTTAGTAGACTAATTTACAAACTCTTCATGTTTTAGCAGACTAACTTGGTAACTTCAAATTTTCATAGGTTCATCCATAACCTCTTCAAGTTTTCACAAATATGCTTGTGTGAAAATCTCTTACAATATTCAAAAAGTCTAAGAATAAAATTCTTCACAAGCTTTACAGAACCTATTGAAAAGATTGAGAATATATATTCAAATAAAACTCTTAGAAAAATACTTTTAAATATATATAAATTTAATCTTTTTCTTTATTTGTTATTTTTGTTTGTGTTTTCTAACTTCAAAACTCATGTATTTATACTTGAAAATGTGACATTTATATTCCATAAATACATAGAATATAAATATATAATTAATCACAATCAATATGAAAATATATTTCATTTACGTTAAATTAGCAAATTGAAATTATTTGATAGATAAATTTATTATCAAAGTTGATTTTTAAAACTTACCATTTTTAGAATATGAAAGTATATTTAAAAATCATTTTATCAAAAGAGGAAATATTATATTTTGAAAGTTTGTTTGATTTGAGCTTGATAAGGTAAATATTCTCAAAATTTTCTTAACAAAAATTCAAAGAATACCTTAAAAAATAAACTCTCAAAAATAATTTTGTTAAAATCTTTCATAAAGCCATTGGAAATCTTCCAAAAATATAGTTGTTTCCATATTAATCCAATCTACTTCCATCTTTGATTTTTAAATAATAAGATAATTATCTTTCCAAATATTTGAAATAATCAATATTATAACCTTTAGATAATTACCAAAAATAATTATCAAATTACACAATGATATCAATAAAATATTTACCGAGTATAATAATAATCCATTTAAATCAATTAATCATATGAATGTAAATTAACATGATTAACAATAACTCAAGATAGAAAATATTTTTTCTAAATTATAAATGTTAATAAAACCAAGATAAACAAAAATTCATATGAATTAATTAAACAAAAACTTAAAATCAATTAATATCAACTTTGACAATTATCAAAATCAAACTATCAACGATATAAATATATGTATATTCATTTTTTAATTATCCATCTAACACAATTTTCATTAATATTCATCCAATCCAATATATTTATTTAATTATCCATGTAAGCATCCTTTCATTCCAACATTATACACCTCTGAATCATGCATTCCTTAACTTGTTTTATTGTATTTCATTCATCAATTAATTAGCTATTGCACATGTTGAACATCTTTAATTTATTTCTTGGAAATGAATCCATATCTTTGGTTGCACTAATTTAATACTTTAGCGTCATAATTAATATTTAAATTTCTCATTATTTAAATTATCTAATTAACATATAAATTTCATTCCAATACTTCAGATATTTCTATTGAATTAACATAATTATTTATCTTTTAAAGTCATTTGTTTCTTATTTTATGTATTTATTTAAACCATATAATAAACACATAAATGTTTAATTTTCTTGAGTAAAACTTTTTAATTTTAAGATGTTTATTAAATTTTTAAAAAATGTTTTTGCAACTTTTACATTTTTTACATCTTTAAAATCATGCATAATTTAATTTGAATTTTTTATAATATATTTTTAAAAACCTTCACAATTCCTTTTGATTTTAAAATTTTTTTATTACTTTTTATTTAGCTTGTAACATTTATAACTGTCAAATCAACAATGTTAAGTGTAATTTTAATAGGAGACTTATATACGACTTAGATGTCATTTTATCAAATTTTACTATTTTTCACAGTTTAAGGATTTATTTATGTTTTGTTATAAATATTAGGGTAAAAATGAAGTTTATCTCTAATAATAACTAAACAAATTAAATAAGCAAATACATAACAGAAAATCAAAATATTAAAAAGAATCATAATCATTAAATATTAGGTTAAACATGAAGTTTATCCCTACTAATCATAACTGGGTAAATTAAATATACATTTTTTTATGAAGGTTAATTATATTGAATTTAACAAATCCATGGGAGAAAAGTATTTCTTTCTATGGCGCAATTTGGCTTAAAATTGGTTGAAATTTTAACAGCCAATCCCATATCCAAAGGAAGCATCATCCGAGCACTTTTAATTCAGTCAAAATTGGACAAAGTGAGTCGAAAATTATTCCAAATCCCTTCATCACTTTATTTGATTATTAATGTCTGTGTGTTTATGGTCGATTATTGACTCTTTATTTTTGTTGTTCGATTATTTGGTTCATATTTGAAAGGGAGTTTAGAGGGCAGATATGAATTACTTAAGTTAATATCAAGTTAAGAGTGTTTGTAAGCTAAAAAAAGTCAAAAAAATATGCTCATTAATTTCTATCTTGATCCAATTCATTAGTAGTATCTTATTTGTGTTTCTTGCTGGTTTTCATTAAACATGTATGAATTTAGGATAGTTTTGACATTAATCATGGATTTCTATCACCTGAAAATTTGTAAACAACTTAGAACCATTTTATTAATTAACTACTTATTTAGAATTTAATTGAATATATGAACACAAGAACATTCAAATGTATGGAATTATGAATTAACAGAAGGATGCCAAATATTTATTTACTTTTAGAAATAATGAGAGTGTGTGTTTTAATATTTGTAAAAGACTCTTATTCAACTAATGTAAACTTGTTACCTATGAATGTTTGTTAGACTTCAAATTTGAATACATAGATTGAATTTACCATATGCTAAGACATATAATTTGAAATGTTAATGGCTACTCATTTGTAAAAATTACCATGCAAAAGATTCAAGTTTAAACCCAATAATAATCTTATATCATTGGTTGCTTCTACATGAAAACCCAACGCTTATTCAAATTTCCAAGCATAGATAACATGGAGGAATCCTGAAATAGGTGTCCAAACTTCTAATGACGAGTCACAAATAAGACCACTCTTATCATTAAAGTTTCCACTGCCTTCTCCATTTCTAGTTGTATCAAAGTTGAAGGCATCGTCTATTACTTCTGGCTTGAAAATGAACAACCCATGACTTGTTCCATGGCATGTACTCTCATTAAATAACCAGTCATGCACGTCCCAAAAAATTTCAATCACTAAATTATCTATAGTAACCTTCTCATTGCCCCTAAATCTCCAATGCAAATTCATGACATGAATTACTTCAAAGTTGTCAATACTGATCCATAACTCAGGATTGTCATGCCTAGATGACATTTCGATTATAATGTCATGTTCAATCATTCCATTATCTAACATTGCCTTTGTGCAAAATAGTTTCTTACCGTAAACATTTTCTTTCTTGCACAACAAGATAGGTTCAAATGAGGGTGGTCTTGTTTTAGTTCTTTTATAGGCATCCTTTTTTAAATCTCCTAGCATCAGAACCAATTCGCCTTGATATACAAGAGCCACATAATAAGTGGAAGAAGGCTCTGGATTGCTGGAAAATTTTGCGTGCCGAAAATTCCAATAAACATCTACTTTTCCACCCTCTACTTGGAAGGATTTTATACCTTTTTTACCCCATAATTGCCATGCCTTCAAATCAATCTTAAAAGAAAAATGGTTTTCATTTGAAGGGTTTTCAATGGTAAAGGTAAGGGAATAGTTGATAAGGTTTTTATTCCATGTCATTGTCAAATTACAGCAACGTTCTGCTAACATGACCTCATACACGAGGGTGACAGACTTCTGGAGAGCTTTACTTATGAGTTGATCATCAGATTGTTTCACCACCAATGATGCCATTTTTGACATACGAAAAGGTGAGCAGTGGATATACCTGCAGATATAGCTTATAATGACTAAGGAATTCTTTTGATATATTACAGGGTGTTTCTTTGGTCGATGTCAGAAAAGAAGGAAACGAAAAAAGTTTGATGGATAATTCAATGAAATGGTTGATATGTTGGCTCTAAAAATCTTATACTAATGAACGGTATTGGGGAAACTGGCATGAAAAGCAATAATAACTTTATTGAGATATATGCAACTAAGTTAAAGCTGTCAAAGCAGTTTGAAACAAAGATTTCATACTTGTTAACAACATGTAGTTGCTTTATATCAATTTTAAGTCAGTAGACAGGCTGGTTCACCAGATAAATTTAGTAAGTGATGGGAACCACCTCATTGATTTTAATTTAATTTTGGACCATTCTTCTTACATTCATTAAATGACAAACGCTGGTTATGAAATTCAATAATGCTTAAATAATAATAAAAATGAGCAAAATATAAGATTTCTATGAATATTCATATCATGATAAACTAGGTTAGAATGAATAGCAATCTATCATTTATAATATAACATTAAAGCAAAAATAACTTTTAATAGGGTAAATCATTAACGATTTATAAAAAATATCATGCAATTTAAAGTTATCTAACTGACTTAAATACATATTTAATCATTACATTAAAATTCAATAATAATTTTTATTCTGTATTAATAAATCCATCCATAAGTTAATTATCCAAGGAAACACTAAGTTGTTATATCATTTATAACCAAATATCATATATATCCATTCATTTCCTACATTGCAAACTCAAACAATTATGTTTGCACCTCAATATCATCAAAGTATATCCAATCCATGATTAATCAATCAACCATATCAACCTGTTTAGGGATGATAATGAAGTTGTCACTTTATAAGTTATTACATATTGTAATATCAATTCATCATTTATTAATGAATGCATTCATATGATGCATTTTTACTTCTTACACATTAACGATATACTATATGTCAATAAATGTAAATATATATTACATTCCTCTTTCCTCTATCATGTCATCGTTTCTTATCATCATATCGATCTCTATCTTAAATTGTGCACAACTTCTACTGAACTTATTCTTAATTATTTATTTCCCTAGCTTATATTTGTCTCCTTTATCTTTATATCATTTCAATATATAAATATATTAGCGCAATCTTTATTTTACCTTTTGTATATATATTTATATGTATATTTATATATAAATAGTAGTTAATCCTTTGTTTCTCCATAATATCATGTTAATGATGTATAATGCATGATTTAATCATGTATGCATTTGCATTATGCTATCTCAACTACAAACCAATAACATTTCAAGATATGTTTATAAAACACATATTTGAAATAAAAAAAAATAGTAGCCAAAACATTCATAAAATTTCATGATGACGTACTTGTATCAAACAAGTCTTTTATTTTACTTACAAATCTCATTTACTAGTCAATTAATACTAAACACCAACTAATAAATATGACATTCACCATTAGCATCACCTAAATGAATAATTAATTGTAATCCTAATAAAACACTAATCTACAACAACATATCAAACTAAAATAATCATTTAAGCATATAAAATAAACCACACACATATATATATAATGGATAGTATAAGTGCCTTGCATGTATGATTTTGAATTGTTTCATTATTATTAATAATAAGCATATATGATCTCATAACCATCATCACATCATTAATACATAATGACCATATAATGTATTAAAAAATCATCATGTATATATATTTTGTACTTGACTTACTTGGTAACCTTTACAATCAATAATTATCAAGCATAAACCATTCATTGATCTTAGTCATCATTAATTTTCCATTTAGGCCTTTCCTTTAGGATCATAAGATTATGAACCATTCATCCTCTATGCATGTATATTTATTTAATATACTTATCTAACATTGCCATTGTTAGACCCTAGGTTTTGATTGGTATGACATGTGTGAGTCAATTTAAGTTATTTGCAATTTTCTAAGTATATTCTGTCTTTGGTACGGGCGTACCACATTTGGTACGGTCGTACCACCCTTTGTACGACCATACCGTC
>CANYBF012695562.1:0-22336 GCA_948192965.1 Dalechampia spathulata | reverse complement strand
TACAGTTATTGCTTAAACAAACAAGAAAGCCAACATAGAGACGGATAACCTCTAATCCTCGTGGGATCGATATCATACTACAATAACCTGTATGCTTGCAGTTAGGGTAGTGGTAAAACTACTGTCGCATTTCGCAGCGATTAATGCACATCTTTTGCCATGATCATGGAGTTGAGTGCCATGATCGTGGAGTTTTGCCAAGGTCCCTTCTCTTGATCCATGCTCTCTGTCATGATCATGGAGCTCCATCCCATGATCATGGAGTTGCTCTTCATGCAAAAAAATTCTTCAATTTCTCTTTATTTGTTCCTTAAAATTTGCACACTTAGCAGACACATCAAATTCTATAAAAGACAACATAAACAAAGCAAAACATGATGAATTTGATGCAATGTACATCCTAAGAACATCTAACATATAATGCATGAAGGCACACATCAACATCCCCACACTTACATCTTTGCTTGTCCTCAAGCAAAAATAAAACAACTCGAAACAAAATAAAACTAAACACATAACATAAAGAGATTGTAATACACTCATAATATGGTAGTTTGCATTCATTACTTTGAACATCCTTAACTTGAAATCACTCCTCTTTATGAAATCCTCCCATAAAATCAACAAACCACTAGATACAAAGAAACTAGAAATGTTTAACTTAGATAATCAAGTTTAATCATTCATACAATTGCACTATCAAAGAAAACATAACTCATTATCTTTTGCTTAGTCATGAAGTGTGAGTAATTTAATTTTCTTTTGGAGCTTGATTTGATTAAGGATCATAAGGACTTTTATTCTTTTCTCTTTTTTTTGGCTCTTGTTCGAGAGGTAGGTCTTTCAACTCGAGTACCCCACACTTTTAATGACGGTCCTCAGTTACTTAACATTCTACCTTCTCTCAAATGGCTACTAGCACTACTCATATCACTAGGGCCAATTTTTGGCACCCCTAATAATAGTGGAGCAGTTAGGTTTTGCCTTTTTTAGCTTTCTTTTTATTTTCTCTTTTGCTTTCCTTACTCATTTCCTCTTCATTCCACATTTTGAAATCACTCATATCATATGTCTTAGCATCTTCTAGTGCAATCATAAAAGGAATAATCTTATTATCTGAGCTAAATATGTGTACCTTCTTGAACTTATCTATTTATTAAGTTTATGATAGATTTTCCCAAATCAGTGTGCTTACAAATTAATTATGTCCTTGTTCAAAATACTCATGCCATATTCAAGTGGACATAATTTCACAATTACATGCACTTACCCCTGTAATAAATGTAAAGCAAAGCATGCAAGCATCATACAATTAAATGCATAAATTTAAACAAAACAAAGGAATAGAACACCTTCAAGCAAACATGCCTAGCACATGCAAACATGACTAACACATAAAAGCATCCCCACACTTAAAGGACACATTATCCTCAATGTGAAAATACTCAACACACAAAGTGAAAACAATGAAAAAAAAAATACAAGCAAATAGAAAGAAGGAAATGTTGAGAGATCAGATGCCTAGATGAGGAGGTGAGGTGGGTGGGGAAGGAGTTGGTGAAGGAACATTGATGCCAAAGGGCTTAAAGAATTTGAGCATTTTTTGCCTTTGGTAGCATTTCTCGTAGCATATCTGATTTACTATAGCCTCCACTTGGGTGAGGTGAGCAGTGTTCTCAGTATTGCCTTGCTCAAGCCTCAATAATAGTGCCTCCACTATACTATCGACTATCGCTCCTGCTACCTGTTGTTGCTGCTCCTTCTATGTCTTATGTTGTTGCTGGTCCTCTGGCACATATGTCTGCTCATCCTCACTAGCAGCACCTTCTTCTTCCTCCTCAGTAATATCTTCATCTAGGCATCTTTGTTTCACACCTTGTCTATCCTCAAAGGCCCTGAACTGTAGCCCTCATGCTTACAGCAACTGTGCATCATAAAGATATCTAGCCAAGAACATATCTGATGGCATAAGGGTTAGACTATTAAAATCCACATCCAAATAGTCAGCAATGGCGGTTATGATGTGGCCTAATCCTAATTTCTTACTCGTAGGTTTAACCATCTTCATAAACTATTTCATAAGATGAAATGTGGTGCAGAAATCATGACCATTTTGCATACACCACATAGGAAATAGCTCCTGGGTTGAGACCTTGTTATTCTCTATTTTAGTAAAAATAGAGACTGCCATGTATTTATACAAAAGAATCAAAGCAGGGTATCAAATCAATAATTTTGGGGCATTCCTAGTGTTATATGGTAGGTTACATTCTGTGATTACAGTCCAGAAATCCTTAAGTTCAAATTTAGCATGCAAAGATGTAAGACCGTATTGGGGCAATTCAGTGGCATCCTCTATCATGTCATATGTCATTTCAAGTGGCCTACCCCTCATCCTAAATTTGATTTTGCTGATTTTGTTATCAATAAAATCACATGTTATGTAGAACTCATGAATCAACTCTTTGCATACTTGATGTTTATCTTGAATGAAAGTTTCCCAAGCTAACTTCACGGCATATGTTTTTAATGACTCATGTATGCCTAAACTCTCAAGCACAGACCAATCAAAATAGTGAGGAAGTATGATTTGTTTTGTTTTTACCTTTTGATATTTCCTATCTTCATCATTCGAATAAATGTGAAATGGCACTCCAAATTGATTTGCAATGTCATGAATGGATGTCTCCGATGCCTTCCCCTTATCCTTAGCTCTTCTAGCAGTTTGCTTAACTCTTTTAGACATGGCTGTAATGGAATAGGAAATCTTTTTAATAAAGGTAGCAAGAAGAAACAACATATTTGGGCACAATTTGCTTCGACCACGATCGTGGAGTTTCAAAATGAAACATTTCTCTCCTTCAATCTCACTCCAACCAAATTGATGTAAATGAAAGAAAAGTGTTACAATAATCATATGCACAATGTAAGCACACCTGATTCAACTTAAAACCATCTCTAAATAAGCTAAAATTTGATTTCTTAAGAAAACCCAAAGATTAGTATAATTGATTTTCAAGAATAAGAGAGAGAAAGGTTTTTCTAACCTTTCAAAATGATGAAGATGATGAGAAAATGTAGTAAATCTTGTGAAATTTGCTTGCAATGAGGATGAGAAGATGAAAAATTAGGTTTGGGAGAGTGAAATGGGAGTTTTAAGTTCTAGAGAATGTGGATGTAAATGAGAGGGTGAGAGAGGGCTGCTTAAATTTTAGGAAATTTAAAGTTCAAAAACACGGTTTGACCTCGACCACGATCATGGAGTGAACTCCACGATAGTGGAGTTTGAAAAAAGCTCCACTTGTATAACTTCATATTCTATCACAATCATGGACTCCATGATCGTGGATTGTACTTAGACTTTCCTTTCCTCAACCCTCTTCTGCCATAATCATGGACTCCTATGCCATAATCGTGGAGTTCACAATTTTCATGTTCTAATTTTTATTTTATTTTTTCTTTTAATTTTCACCAATTAAACACTAATGAAAGATAACAAAAGTACCATCATAATAATCATAGTACCTCAGTAACCAATATAGAAATTGAAATCAAAAGATTTTTTTAAATAATCACATTTCAAAAGTATAAATAACCTTGATACATACTTGAGAATAAAATTCTAACACAAAACATGCATTGACATGCTAGGTTTAAGGGTCATTAGCTGGACCTTACCTTCTTGTGGGCTTAATCTAAAGATGTTACCTCCTTCAGCTTGTGAGTTAAACCACCAAAGTATACCTTGCATCTCTGCCCATTGACCTTAAAGGTCTCTCCTCTATCATTCTTTAGTTCCAATGCTTCGCTGTCAAAGACCCGGGATACTTTTAAAAGACCACTCCATCTTGACTTGAGCTTTCCAAGAAACAACCTTAACTTAGAATTGAACAATAGCACATTATTACCAACTTTAAATGATCTTACCTTGATATACGCATCGTGCCATTGCTTGGTTTTCTCTTTGTATAACTTAGCATTCTCATATGCTAAGTGCCTTAATTCCTCCAGTTCCTGCAGTTGTAGCAGTCTTTTCTCCCTTGCCTTCTTTAGGTTATGATTCAAGTACTTTATTGCCTAGTATGCCCTGTACTCAAGCTCCACCAGTAGATGGCAGACCTTCCAATATACCATTCTATAGGGGGTTGTTCATATAGGGGTCTTGAAAGCCATACGGTATGCCCATAACATGTCATCTAGCCTTACTATCCAATCCTTCTTGGAACCATTGACTGATTTTTCCAGGATGCATTTTAGTTCTCTCTTCACTACCTCCACTTGACCATTGGTTTGTGGATGGTATGCTATGGATACTTTATGATGCACATTGTATCTCTTGAGCAGGGCCGTAATGATAGTAGTTTTAATCACTACTTCACTACAAGTATACAGATAATTATAGTAAGATATCAATCCCCGACAATGGTGCCAAAAACTTGATTGTCCCTGAAATGATAGTAGTTTTAATCATTACTTCACTACAAGTATACAGATAATTATAGTAAGATATCGATCCTATGAGGATTAATGGCTTATCCACCACCACTTGGATTTCTAATATGTATAAGCAACAATAATGGTTTGATGTTTGGAAATAAATAATTACAAAAGCAAGTATGTGAATGAAACAAGATTAATGGTAAAAAATAACATAATGATAAGAAACATAGGATTTGAAGTCATCATCACTAAGCTAAGGTAGGAGTCATATGCTTATTACCACCCAAGATATCTAAAATCATCGATCATTCTCTCTCAAGGCAAAACCAACTAAATTACCTTCTAATCTTAGATTCACTTAGTCATTATCATGGTCCTCTAATTAAGGAAACTATTAAGCCATTATACAGGAGCTAGGAACATGTAGATCTCTCATACACATTTAACTAACCAGAATGAATAAGCTTTCTATAATTCAACTCTTATTGCAATTGCAGAGCATAAGAAATCATTTAGAAAGCTAATCTTTAGGATTAAACATCTCTCAATGTTCAAGCATTCTACAATCCAACTCTCGTTGCAATTGTAAAGTAGAGATTTCATTTCAAAAACCAATCTTTAAATTTAAACATTCATAGTAATGTTAAACAAGCACAATCAACTATCCCAGCAAGGGATTTCAGAAATTAAATCCTACTATAAAGTACTTAGCCACTCATGGCTTATAAGAAAAATAAGAAAAGATGAAGATACAACTAAGAAGAACACTCTAGAGAGAAAGAGTGAATGGCTAGTAGTCTCTTGGATCAATCTTGATTCCCTTCTTAAATCAATGAGTGGAGGTCACTCCTTGACCTATCTTGAGTTTATCCATTTCTTTGCCCACTACTCTTCCCATGATGTGGTCTCCAGGACCCATTAAGGCTCTTTAAGACTTTTTGTTTTTGCTCCCCTAATCGAACCCGTTCTTCCCCTTGAGTTGACTACAAGAATCATGCTTTAAATAGCCAATAATTGCAAGTCCATAATGATGGAGTTGGATGCTATGATCATGGCCTTGCTTCTATGGGCTTCCTTATGATGCACATCTTCTGCCATGATCATGGAGTTAGGTGCCACGATCGTGGAGTTCTTCCAAGGTCCCTTCTCTTGATTCATGCCCTCTGTCACAATTATGGAGCTTCATCCCACAATCATGGAGTTGCTCTTCATGCATAAAAATTCTTCAATTTCTTTTTATTTGTTCCTTAAACTATACACACTTAACACACACATCAAATTCTATAAAAAATAACATAAACAAAGCAAAACATGATGAATTTGATGTAATGTACATCCTAAGAACATCTAACATATAATGCATGATGGCACACATCATACCCTAGTTTAGCTTATCAATGGTATCCAAGTCATGTAGGGCCCATAGCATTAAAAAATATACATTATTATTAGTGTCATTACATAGTATGCACTCTAGCATATACAATAAAAAGTTATCAGTGCACTGCTCAATGCAAATCATCCTTTCAAGCATCTCTGCTATGACTGCTTCCTAAAGATAATCATATGATATATTGTACCCTCCTCTCATATTAATCAAGATGCCTAATAAACTAAAGATGGTGTCATATAATGAGCATGGTAATATCATCTTGGCATTAAACTGAATCAACAGTCCAAAACACTCTAACCCAATAATCCCAATAAAAATCCTTAGGGTGATGGTTATCTGTCTGATTGATATATGGAATGTTTGAGTAGATTCCATCCATCTCTCTACCATTGTAGTAATGATGAATCTATTACACCTCTTCTTCATGCTTGTAAAGTAAGAGATGTATCAGTTGAAGCAACTCTAGTTTACTCTATCATAAATCTCTCGTGGTAGCTATGAGTAACACTCATAGACTCCTCGAACACTACTAGCTCTGATGATAGTCCTCTCTTTGCAAGCTTTAAAATTTAGGTAAGCTTTTAGATAAAATTTATAGAATACAAATTGTAACTACAGAGTTCATAGCTCTTTTCCTTGCCTAAAACCCAAAAGTCATGCACATGAATCCTAAAACCTTTAAAAGGAAGCCTTTCGTTTCTAGAATTGCTAAAAATTTAATATTTTTCCCATATTCAGCTTATTATATATGATGCATATAGCCCTATATATGCCACATATAGGCTATGTGTTATGCACGTAGTGCTATTTATACAATATAAATCATAAATCCACTCTAAATTTGCTTAATTTTCATGAATCATTATGATAATCTCATGCATTCCTAAGCTTAACCATAGCCTAGCATCATTTCTAAGCTAAATATAAGCCTAAATGAGCCTAAAATGTGAAACTCCAACATTGGACCAAACTCAAAAAACTGAACTAAAATATAAGAAACTCACCTTCTTATGAGGAGCTTGGGACCTTTATGAGTCTATGACAAACATTTAAACAATTGGTTTATCATAGGAAATTCTATAGTAGGCATTATAAGTTGTATGCTTGGTTAAAGCATAGCTTGGGATGGAAGTTGGGTCTTGAAGTGTGGGTTGCATCCTAATTCTTTCCATTCTCAAAGAGATGAAGAACTTTAGTGTTAGGATTGAGAGAAAATCAGTTTTGGAGGAGAAAACAAAGTGATTTTTGGTTAGGAAGCTCTTTGGGTATATAATTTCCAAATCATATGTGCAAAATTTAGTAGAACATGCTCCACACATCCTAAAAAATGCTAATGTCCACCAACCTATAAGTGTGCTTAAAGGAGGCTGGGTAACTTGGAGGATACTTGCACAACTTTGATATCTCAAGTCTAAGAATACTTGTACTACTAAAATGAGTGAGATATGTTTTCATAGAAACAGATCAATTATCCATATGAAATTTCATTAGCAAGATCATATCTAATGAATTAGTGCTATACATTCATCTATATATTATTTTTAGACATCTCATGTCATAATATATAAGAACGCACTCCTTAAAGGAAGTATACTATGTATTGATCTACCTACATTAATAATATCTATTTTTATTAATACTATTATCAAGGATAATTTTGATATTGAATATTTGCAAATAAAAAGAATCTTATTTCATAAACACACATTATTAATTCCTTTTGTATTGTTCTAATATAATGGAATTCATTATTTAGTTTAATTCTCCAAGAAAAACATATATAATGAAATACAACATAAAGTAATGAATAATTCCTTCTATTAAAATGAATAAATCTTACACTTTACATGATGCTCTAGAGCTTATACTAACAACCCTTTAAATAAACATTAAAGCTAAGCCCTTTTATTTTCTAAAATAAGGGTGGATAGCTTTATTTCTTTTTGATTATTAGGCATACCTAAGGTTGTTTGAAAGATCCATACTAAACCTCTTTAGTACCTTATCTATGTACATAGACTATGAAAGAACAATAAGCCCTCTTGACCTATCTTTATAGACTCTTATACCTAAAATATAAGCAGCTTCCCCAAGGTATTTCATGGAGAATTATTTGAATAACCAAACTTTAACACTCTATAAAAATGAAACATCATTTCCAATAAGTAATATGTCATCTACATATAATACAAGGAAAGCAATTGCACTCCCACTATCCTTCTTGTAAACACATGGTTCATCAATGTTTTGAATGAAACCAAATTCTTTAACCACTTCATCAAAATGAATGTTCTAGCTCCTTGATGCTTGCTTCAATCCATAAATGGATCTTTAAAGTTTGCATACCTTATTGCTATCATTGGATGTGAAACCATCAGGTTATGTCATATACACCTCCTCAAGCAGATTTCCATTAAGGAAAGATATTTTCACATTCATTTGCCATATCTTATAATCATAATGAGTAGCAATAACAAGTAAGATTCTCATGGATTTAAGCATAGCTACTGGTGAGAAAGTTTCATTATAGTTAATTCCTTATTTCTGATGATAACCCTTTACCACCAAACGAGCTTTATAAGTAATCATATTACCATCCATGTCTATCTTCTTTTTAAAGACCCACTTGCACCTAATGGGTTTTATCTACTCAAGTGGATCAACCAAAGTCCACACTTGGTTCTCTGACATGGAATCCATTTCAGACTTCATGGCCTTTAACCATAAGTCACATTTTGAACTTTTCAAAACTGCATCACAGTCTGTGGGCTCATTATTATCAACTAATAAGACTTCCTTATTCTCATGAATAAGGAATCCACACCTATCAAGCATAGTTCTTATTTTGGTTGAGCATCTGGGAGCTTGTGTTTCCATAGGTTTTGATTCTACTTCAGTAGGATCAATAGGTTAATCTACTTCATCTTATGGTGATTGAACTTCATCAAGTTCAAGTCCACTCCCGCTATCTCCTTTTAGAAGAAATTCTTTCTCTAAGAAAACAACATGCTTTGAAACAATTACCTTTTATTCCAAAGGTAGATAGAAGTAATATCCTATGGTTTCTCTAGGATATCCTACAAAATACCATTTGTCAGACTTTGCTTTAAGATTGTCTGACATTATCCTCTTAATATAAGAAGGTATGAGCGTCAGTTTCTGTCGAGGCTTAGAGCGAGGCTTGCGAAAGTCACGGACCAGGGACTACATTTGAAGGAAAAGCACAGTATTCTTAAGGGGTTCCCTTAGGGAATGATACGGACTCAAAAGAGTCGCAAGGGAGTCACCACCGGATGGTTCCAGATTGGTCCAACCAACCCATAGCATGAGTGCTAGTTAAACCCTTCAGAGATTGGGTTCGGGTGGTGGAGATCTATTCTATGAGTTTCCAAAATCGATTTTACCATTATAGTTCGATTTAATTATCCTAACCAGGCAAACATGCGAGCGTAAATGTAAGCACACAACACATCATGTGAATTGGCATTGCAAGGTTGCACGTAAAATGACATATAAAGCTATATGCCATGGCATATGCATGTCATGTGATATAGTGATAAAAGTAACATGGCATATTCATGACATTTGAGCGTAAATGACATATCATATGCATGATATGGCAACCTAATATGTAAGCACATATTATGGCAAATAGCGTATGGTATTATGCATTTAACATTTTTGCTCTATTTTAGCGTTGGATGTATAGTGTATGCAATGCGTATGTATAGTATGTGGGATGAATGTTGTATCATATGCATGATATGTTAAGTGATGCATGACATGGCATATGTTATGACATGGCATAATAAATGGTATATCGTATGCATGGCATGTGTATGGCATATCATATGCATGATATGTGTGATGATGTAATACATGGCATATGCATGACATGTTATATATATGATATACCGTATGCATGGCATGTGAAGTGAATGACATACTGTATGCATGGCATGTGAAGTGATGAATGACATGGCATAGTGGTGCGTATGTGAATGTGTATTCAACATAGTATATGTATGGCATACTATATGACATGTGTTATGGCATACGTCATGGCATAGTATATGACATGGCATGGCATATATATGCATGATAAGGCGTATTGATTGATTGGATTGCGTATTTGGCGTATTGACATATTAGCGTATTTGCATATTTATATGTATATGCATACAAAATACAGTATGTTATGGCATACGGTATATGCATGGAATGCATAGTAGTGGGTGCATGTGTCATGTGACATGGCATGTAACATGATGACATAGTATATTTAGGCAAATATACGAATAAAAATAAAGGCTGGTGAAAGGGATCGAGGAAATTAGGGGAATACACATGAGATAGGGGGAATTATTACAGACCGAATAATAAATCCTATCCTATTACAAAAATTCCTCGCATACATAATTTCCCGGGTATTAAGTAATACCCCTTTTCCCCTCGAGTTACATGATCCAAAATGTGTGAATGGATTAATATGCAAAATAAACAAATAAATTCATTAGTAGCAAATAAATTTTGGATTTATTTGACTAGTCTAATACCATTTAAAAGTACGAACCAAGAGTCAAAATCCAGCAATTATTAGGCAATAATTGAAAGAATAAACATGAGCCGGATCATGAAAATTCATTTTAATAAAAATAATTTTAAGTAAAATTATTTTTGTTTGATCATGGATAATTAATTAGGAGAACTATTATCACACAAAAATTACTGGAGATAGCCCTATGACCAATTAATTCCAATCCTTTCAAAAATCGCATTTATACGAGTAAAAATAGCATTTTATCATAAAAATTAATTTTGAGGCCAAAATTAATTACATGTAATTATTTTATGACTTTTCCAGAATACTTGGGCCACTATAAAGCATCAAATACCACTGGATATGTAAAAAATACAGTGAAATATGGTCCAAAATATGGTTTTTCTGGAAAAACGTGAACTATGTGCGCCGCACATCACGCTATGTGCGCCACACATGGGCTAGGTGTGGCGCACATTGTTGATGAATATGTGGCACCATACATAGGGTATGTGTGCCATACCTAGGGTATGTGTGGCGCACATAGGTTGAAAAACCAAAGCAAAATTGAAAATTTTTCAACAGAAACCTTAGATCCGGCCCCAATCTAGGTAGATCAGACCCAAAACTGGGTTTTGGTTAGTGGATTGGCATCCAAATCATGAAAAACAATTTTAAAGTTAAAATTATTTAAAATCTGGCTAGATTTAGGGTAGATCCAAGGCACTCAAGGCATGTAAAGGCCTTGAATTGCCTTAGATTGGCCAGATCGGAAGAAAAATCGTCAAAAAATGAGTGAAAATCGAAGTTTTCTTTGAAAATCAACATATAGGCCTATGTGCACCGTACATGTGCTACATGTGGCGCACATAGGTCTATATACGCAGCATATAGACTCGAAAAATTAAGCAGAAGGAAGAAAAATGAGGAAATATCAAAAATTTACCTCTTAACAGCAGCTTTTCTTCCAAGATCTTGCTTGTTTCCGAGTGTAGGGAGCCTAACTAAGCCAATTTAGTCCCTAAATCTAAGTGATTTAATTAATTAGGGGCTTAATTAATTTATGGAAGTATTTTGGCAGAGTTTTACCTTACCTTTAGGCAATTTTCGAATCCCCTTCAGATGACCCCTAGCTCTATATTTATAGAGCAATTTTTGGGCGTGGCAATTTTGTAATTTTCACCTGGATTGGAACCCATCGCGTGGGGCCCATGTGCAAAAATGAACCCCAAGCCTATAAACGTTATTCGACGTGAGGAACAACTTTGTAGAAGAAAGTTTTTCCAAATTCGGTCTAGAGAAGCTCCCGACCAAACGTCTTTACTATGCAACGTGCGTAGCCTATAGGGCTATGTGCTACGCATGTTGCATTTTTGACCTATGTGTTCTGCCTTGTACGGGTGGAATGGGATGCATGCCATATGTCCAGGAAGATGTAAACGACATTTCAAGAAACTTTGCAGTTATAAGTTTTCTCAAATTCGGCCCCGAACATCGAGTTTTGCTTAATGGACCCGTTTTGGGCACAACAGGCCTTTAGGGCCAAAAACGTGGCATTCGGGATACCGTGGGTCGTGCCTCATGTAAGCACTAGCGGGAATGTGTTCTGTGTGTACAGAACACTTAAAATTGGCTAAATCGGGTGGCAGGCCCGCCTATACACTATTCATGATGAATAGTACCCCCGATGGGCCTTACAGTATAAGAGGGCCTAGAATGTGGCAAACAGCGTGCCAAGCGCTTTGCCTTGAGTAGACAACATATGGAATGTGTTTTGTGTGAAAAGAACAGTCAGAATAGATTAGAATGGGTAGCGGGCCCCACTAATGCTTAGTGGGTCCTACAGCGCAGTGGTCCTAGAATGTGGCATCTGCAATGCCATAGAGGTATGCCTTGCGTAAGGCAATAGCGAAGTGTATTATGTAAGCACAGAATACACAAAATAGGCCAATGGGGGAAGTGGGCCCCGCCTATATACTATTCATAGTGAATAGTGACCTAGGCTCAAAATGCGATACTTTGCATTATGTGAATCCTACCATGCATAGGCAGGCGTGAAATGTATTATGTAAGTACAGAATATATAGAATAGGCTAATAGGAGCAATGGGTCCCACTGATGCCCTAGGTGGGCCCCATAGTGTATTGGGCTCGGAATATGGCATTTGCGATGCCAAGGGCTGTGCCTTGTGTAAGGCAGTTGGAAAATGTGTTCTGTAAGTACAAAATACATAGAATAGGTTAATAGGGACAACGGGCCCCGCCATTGCCTGGTGGGCCCCACCTGTGCATTATTCATGGTGAATAGTGCCCAGGGCTAAAAATGTAATATTTTGCATTTCAAGTGGTTTGCCTTACGTAGGCAATAGTGAAGTGTGTTCTGTATGTACAGAAGACTCAGAATAAGTGGCGGGTCTCGTGCAGGGGCTATGGTGGGCCCCACCAGTTTTGAGGTGTTTTGTGCACCAGAATACATAGAGGAAGACACAGAGGTCTAAGTGCATAATCAGGGTCAATATCGGGGACTAATACTGGGCCGAATCAATAGAAACCCGAAATTGCACGAGTGTGAAAAGTCAGGGTCAACAGTTTGCCACTTGATCAGGACCATTTTGAGGTGACCTAAGCGTAAGTCGTCAAAATGCGACCTAATCATAACATGACTTTTCATAAGGAGTAGGAAGCGTACCTAACTCATAGGGGTGCTCGCATTGAGGTTTAAATCTCAATTCTGCTATTGGGAGCCTGGTGCTCAGGCTGGAAGATCAATGCTAACCTGATAATCCCAATTCTGTCACTAGGAGTCCGTTGCTCGGGCTAGATGACCAAGGGTGATCAATAGTCCTTAATAGGACTGATGGCAACACCGTGAGTGAATCATCTGAAGTTAGCATTCAGATGCCTATGCATTAGGATTTAGGAACCAAAAGTTTGGCTCCACGATCACTGCTGGATCGGGTGGTCAACTGCGGGACCTGGACGACCATCTGCTGGGTCTATTCTTGCGCCATCATATAAATGTTAGATATCTCTGAAATGGCTTTCAAGATCCTCTATGGGGACTCTGACATTTCTGGTCAACAATTTTGACCAGTAAATACCCCAGTTCCTCTACTGGGGCCCGGCGTTCAGGCTATTCCTATCAGAGATGACCGATGGTCACTGCGAGATCGATGGCTTCCTTGCGAGTAATTCATCTAAATTTAGCATTCAGATGCCTATGCGTTAGGATTTTGTAGTCAAGGGCTTGACTCTGTGATCTCTGCTGGATTAAGCGGTTCTACAGTGGAACCACAGGTGACCTTCTGGTAGGTCAGGGTGATCAACCATCAGATCTTGTTCTCGCACCATCAAATAAGTGTTGTCTGTCTCTAAAGTCTGCATTTGGGACCCTTTGTCGGAATGCAACACTATCTGGTCAACGGCTTGACCAGAAGTCAAAGGCTTGACTGTTTTTGATCGTCTGCTGGATTAATTTCCTGTCTTTGCCAGACATAGGAAAACAATTTGTCAGTGAAATTGGTATTGAAATAGTCTAGGAAAAATACCTGAATTTTTGAATATCAGTCTGCTGCATTCTGACTAATTTTCTGGATTTTTCACACGCTGTGAGTCGTGAAAATTGGGCTCGGTGGAGCAAACGACCTCGAAAAATTTTGAAATTATTGCCAGAGGCCTAACTTTTCATGTGCATCTCAGTGGGTGGTAAGCGTACATTAGCAGAAGTGCATAGTGCCAGGCGCATATTAGCAAAAATTACAACGTGCGATGCACGTTCTCCTATGTGTGGCGCACATAGCTTGGAAATTTTATATTTTCGGGCTTCCATTCCGAAAATCAGTTAGTTTCACTTCAAAAGCTTGATTTTCTCTGAAACCCTGAACTGAAAACTTCATGTTTTTGCGAAAATGGCTGGAATTAGGATGCAACCGACCCCTCGGGATCCCGAATTTGTCCCGAGTTACGCTCTAACCAAGCTTACAACTCGTGATGCTTATTTTGGAGCCCATTTTGGTGATGCAATTGTGAAGACTTGTGCCATAGACTCACATAGGTCCGAGCTCCTTTCAAGAAGGTAAGTTTTCTGTGACTTGGCTCGGTTTTTCAGCTTTTATGGCTTTTCTAAAAATTGGGTTTTAGGCTGTTGTTGATGCATTTAGGCTTGTGTTAGGCTAGAAGTTTATGCTAGACTGAAACTAGGCTTAGGTAGGCTCGTGTTTGTCTGAGCGGTTCGATGAAAATTGAGTTTTTCGGCACGGGTTTGGGCTATATGTGGCGCATATAGCACTATGTGCACCACATGTAAGCCATGTGTGGCACACATAGTGCTATGTGCAGTGCACATAGCACAGAAAAATGGGCTAAACTGCCCATTTTTTAGTCATTTTTCAGAGAATTACGCATTTTAGGGCTTCATAGGCATGAATAAGCGCATTTAGCATTAAGAGGAGGAGCTCTATACCTCTAAAATTATTCTGTGCACTCTATAATTCAGTCTGAAGTCTGACCTGAATTCTATATTTTACAGAGGGAGTGGACAGTGGTAAGTAGCGGTAGCATCTACGACGTCTTTGAATTGTATTCCAGTTGCTTAGGGAGATCCGTGCAAGAGTGGACCAAAGCTGTTTTGGTCTGTATATCACCTGCTTCATTGGCGTGGAGAAGAGATGCAACAAGCTCGTCATTACTGCCATGATCGAGTGGTGGATGGATTCAACACATACCTTCCATCTACCGGTAGGCGAGGTTGCAATTACCCCGAGGATGTTTACTGGAATCACCGGGTTAGAGTGTGCAGGACTGCCTGTCCAGTTTGATGCTAGGTTGATATCACTTCGCTGGTTGTATAGAGCAATATTTGACCTTCTAGAGGTGTCACCCAATGTGCAAGGAGGGCATAGTATTTCTTATGACTGTCTCCGAGAGGCTGTGCTGGCAGAGAGGCTTGGTTGGACAATCTCCGCAGATCAGTATACCCGTAGCTTTCTGTTGTACGTGTTGGGGTGTACACTATTCCATAATAGCTGGAATAGCATCCATATGTCAGTATTATGGGCCCTTCATGACTTGGAGTCCATAGGGCGATATGATTGGGGTAGCGCTGGCCTGGCCCACCTGATGCAGGGATTTGATTTCTGTAGTAGACACTGTAGGGATCGCTTCATTGGATGCTGACAAGTCATAGAGGTAAGCAGAATTATGTTAATTCTGTTACTGTAGTGTTGGTCCATGCCTTGCTAACTATGCATATTGACCTTGCAAATCATGGCGTATGAGTTTGAGTTGCTGCCAGAGCCCAATATTCTGCATGGGGTACCATTTGGTTTTCCTCGTATTTGGGCGTGGTGCATACCCAGGTGAAGGCTCGACTATACAATGGATGAGTTGAGGGAGCACCTCAACAACTTGACTTGGGACCAGTAAGAAGAAATAATTTAATTAGCCTTAAACTGTATTGAAATGGTCTAAGAAATACCTATGTAGGTGTCTAATTTCTCTTCATTATTGAATAGGTGCGTCCTTATCCGTGGAGTAACATGCATCGATGCGTAAGGATGAACAACATATGTTGTTGAAGGGTCCTGAGAGTAGAATCTTCTATTTAGGTGAGCGCGTTGTGGACTGGCATCTAGGATAAGAGAGCCGGGTAGAGCCTACTGCACCCCCACGTGTAATGTTCTGGGCAGCTTGTATCAACACAGACCCAGAAGTGCTTGTTGGATTAACCGGCGTTCTCGGGCGAGAGCGCCTGTCGGACTCACCAATAGATTACTCCTCTTTCATCCAGTTGAGACTGTTGGGGCTTGTAGAGCTCTCCATATGTAGGAGCCAACATGATTGATTCAGTGGGACCAAAGGAAGATCCACTTCCCATGGCAGTCGAGGTGGACGTCATGGCTCATCACGAGTCGGGAGTTCTCAGGATGGCAGCACTTCAAAGAGATCCTGTGATTCTTGGGCAGGTGCAGTCCCATCGGTGATAATGTCAGCCACTCCCAAGGTGCCCCCAGGATATGGACGTCTGGCAGATTTTGTTGATGGTGAGCTGATGTAGCCACAGAACCCCCTGATATTTACTTACGATGCAACTGGGCATCCTTATGAGACTTCCTTCCCGGTGCCAGCAAGGAGTGAGATTGAGTTTGATCTGCCAAACATGACCCATGTAAGTATGCATGTTTTGATGTGCCTTTGATTTTAGTGGTCTGATATATGTTTCGATCTTGTAGGTGCATCGAGATGCTATGGCAAATGCTTCAACATTGCTGATGAGGTTGCACCATTATCATGCGTCTGAGATGTTGGATGCCCAGGTAAGTACCTATTACGAAATACAAATGCATGAGTATGCATGGATGCATGACTTATATGCTTGTATGCTTATGTTTGCAGTCCAACAGGCAAGTGGAGCAAGAGGAATGTGACCACTACATCCAGATGACAGAGTAGATGGGGCGAGAAATTGCTCGACTGATAGCGCGTCTGGAGCGCTACAACATTGAGGTCCCAGACAGTCCGAGTCCTTAAGATGATCACTCCGGGGAGGATGATGCATAGAGATGACATCAGGCTTCCATATGCATGGCATCAGAAATCTATAGTTTCTGTACTAGAATAAGATAATGCGTTACAGACTGGCATTGCATGCCTAGTACACCAAGGTTGTTGCGTATAGACAGTAAAAACAGATAAAGGCTTGTACTGTGTGTCTTTTGAATTTGACAATGGAATCTAATGCTATTTACTGCTCATAAATACACCATGCTTATATGTTTATAGCATAACATAACTCATATACTTTTCCTTCCAGAAATTAGATATACAATGACTCAGCAATCATTGTTTGTCTTCCGCACTCTTTCTCGCCGTTGGGGAAATAATGAGTGGAGTCGATTGGGCTAGATTGGATTCCAATACCTGAGGACCTTTCAGCAAGTCACTATCAACAATGCTTTCTTGCATGCTGCTGACCAATTCTGGGATCCTGTGGTCCATGTATTTCGGTTTGGGCATGTTGAGCTGTGTCCTATGTACGAGGAATTTGCTGCTATCCTCGGAGTCACTTGCAAGATGTCGGTAAAGTTGACAACGTGCACATCAACCAGAGAGGTAGAATTACATCTGATGAGGGCCTTGGACATCAACTTGACCACTGCAAGGTGTCTCTTAGCTACAGAAGATTCTGTGGATGTCGTCACTCTCTTCCAGCTATGCGGACAGAAATTGATAGATACCCTTTCATGGCTAAGGGTAGCTGGATTCGGACTATTGGCTCAGTTCCTACTCGTTGATCCATCCGGTCATGGAGACTTGTTGATCGGGCCTATGGTAGACCAAATTATGGAGGGTCGCACTCCTTTTCCCATGATTGTAGTGGAAACAATCATCGATCTAGACAGGATGAAGCAAGGCTAGTCTGAGCGCTTCAGTGGTAACCCGCTTTTATTGCAAGTAAGGGTTCTAAGTCGCCTTTACAGGTTTTCAACTTAGAAAAGCTGTACTTTTACCTTAATTTTTGCATGAACCACCTTTTGCAAGGTTTTTGCCTCATCAGGTTTCTATTTTACTTCCAAACCCTAACTTCTGCCTGAACTACCCCCTTGGGTTTTCAGCTCAGCGGCTCACTCTAACTTTTGCCTGAGCAGCCTTTTGCAAGGTTTTCAACTCAACAAGCTTTTTTTTATTTTTATTTTCTTTTATTATAGATCTGGCTTCAAGAGAAGCTTAGGATCCTGGCACCACCAGCAGAAGACCCGCAGAGACACCTTCCTCATAGCCACATGCAGAGGGGCTATGCTTTTAGCGAGGTGAAGACGATGAACTTCCAGGGCTAGACTGAGTGGATGGGGACTCGACCTGAGAGCGAGATCAGGTGGATCTATCCCTGGTGGTGCATACAGCATGTGACTATAATGACCTACATAGATTGCATCCTACTGCCAGGATTCAGGCGTTGTACGCACTACAGTCTTGCTAGGATCTATCATCAGTATGGCCAGCGGCAAACCATACCTCGGCTGACAGAGTTTGAAGGAGGAAGGCTGGTGCCTCACTTTACAGAGCATGTGGAGAGGACCTGGCCTTGCTGTCGGATAGCACTGGTGGAGATTCCTGGAGCTGGACCTGCCACTCATGATGAGTACAAGCTGTGGGTGCTGCGCCAAGCTTGAATCCTGTACTATAAGACATTGTTAAGCAACAACATGTAATAAAGGATGATAATGCTTTGTGTGTACAACTTGTATTACTTAAGGCTAAGTTTATGAACATGTGTCCCATTTGCATTATTGAGATTAAAACATTTACTTGAAAATGTTAAAACCAACACAGAAGTTCTAGATGCGCATCAGACTCAGCCTCTATTATTGACCAGCCTCATGCGAGATTTTCTAATCAACTATTTTAACACTCTCCTTTTGCTTTTAAAGAGCTCTAACTTTTGCATGAGCTATCCAAGTAGGTTTTCAGCTCACCAGGATTTTCATTTTTATTTTGCTTTTCTTTTTGCCCTCTGCTCTAGACAAAGTATTTCTTCAGCCAGTCAAGGTTGACAGGTTATGAGAATTCATTCCCTTCCAAATCTGAGATGCGAACAGTGCCTTTAGAGAGGATCTTTTTAACTAGGAATGGACCTTCCTAGTTGGGCCTGAACTTTCCATGAGGATCACGAATAGCTAGCCTGACTTGCTTTAGGACCAGATCACCTTCCTGTATGGCTACATGTTTAACCTTTCTGTTGAATGTGTTTGCCATGTGCTTCTTGTAAAGCTGTAAGTCATAGAGAGCCTGCAGTTGCTTCTCATCAACAGTGACCAGTTATTCGTACCTAACCTTTTTCCACTCAGCTTCTAGCAACTGATCTTCTAGAATGACACGAAGTGATTTCAGCTCCACTTTGATTGGCAATATGGCTTCTGTCCCGTAAACTAGAGCGTAGGGGGTAGCACTCGTGGGACTTCTTATAGTGGTTCTGTAACCCCATAAGGCAAATGGCAACTGCTCATGCCAATCTTTGTAGGTCTGTACCGTTTTGGCTAAGATCTACTTGATCATCTTATTAGCTGCTCCGACTGCCCCATTAGCTTGAGGGTGATACGGAGAGGATCGATGGTGCTCAATCCTATATTTTTCCAGCAAGTCCACAACTTGGGCCTGGAATTGCACTCCGTTGTCTGACACCAAGTGATGCAGTACTCCATATCGGTATATGAGATTCTTCTCTATAAACTTGGCAACCTATCTTGCCCCCAGTTTACTGTAGGATTCTACTTCCACCCATTTAGAGAAGTAGTCCGCGGCTACCAGTATGTACCGGTGTCCATTAGATGCATTAGGATGAATCTAACCCATGAAGTCAATTCCCCAAGCTGAGAATGGCCAAGGCGTTGTCAGGTTTTGCAATTCGACTAGTGGTAGGTGACTCAGATCTCCATGAATCTGGTATTCATGGCATCTCCATACACACTGTATGCAATCTGTTTCCATAGTGAGCCTGAAATATCCTTGGCGTAGGATCTTCTTGTAAAGTGAAAACCCATTCATGTGGGGCCCACATACACCATCATGTACCATTTCCAGAACTGACTCAATGTCCTTCCCCGATATGCATCGAAGTTGTAAACCATCAGTGGTTCTTCTGTAGAGAACACCCTGGTGCCATGTGAGGTTGGCTGCTAGTCTGCGTAGAGCTAACTTATCAGTTTTGTTGACTTCCTCTGGATAAGCACCAGTCTTTAGAAAATTCATGATATCAGCATACCATGGGGTCTCATCTTGCTAGTCTAGCACCATGACCCGTTCTCCAACATAGCAAGGAATCCTTGACTGCTCGATGAATATAGGTTGAATTTGACTCTATGGTTGCTCACAGACTGAAGCTAGTGTGGCCAAGGCATCGACCATCTAATTTTCTTCATACTGCATGTGAATAAATTAGCAGGAGCTGAAATTGCAGACCATGAGCTTCATGTATTCAGCATAAGCCTTGAGCCTTTCCTCTTTGACTTCCCACTCAGCCATGGACTGGTGAATGACAATCATCGAATCACCAAATATCTATACATCTGGGGCACTGACTATTAGCAATGCTTTTAGCCCAAAGAGACATGCTTCATACTCAGCCATATTATTGGTGACTAAGAAGCTCAGTTGCTTTAAAAGCATTATTAGTTCACCTTCAGGAGTGATTAGCACAACTCTTACACCTGCACCTCTTTTGTTGACTGCGCCATCAAAGTGCAACTACCATTTCTGGACATAAACTGCCCCCAAATGCTCATCTGGGAAGTTCAGTTAAAAAGTCTCAAAGTCATCCATCGGCCTGAATGCTAAGAATTCAGCAATTGCTCTGCCCTTGATCACCTTGGTAGTGACATACTACACATCAAACTCTGACAACAAGATCAGCCACCTTGAGAGTTTCCCTACTAGTGAAGGAGCTGCATACAAGTACTTCATAGGATCAACCTTGGAGATTGCCTGTATTTAGTATGATTGGAAGTAATGTCTGAGTTTCTTCGTGAGCCAGACCATAGCCATGCATAGCTTCTCAACAGTGGTGTATTTGCACTCGGTTGGCAACAGCTTCTTACTCAGGTAGTAGACAGCGTGCTCGACTCCAGCGTCATTCTCTTGAGCCATCATTGCACCAACTGACTCCTCTTCTAAGGCTAGATAGAGAAGTAATGGCTTTCCCAGTTGAGGTGGTGTATTTGCACTCAGTTGGCAATAGATTCTTACTCAAGTAGTAGACAGCGTGCTCGACTCCAGCGTCATTCTCTTGAGCCATCATTGCACCGACTGACTCCTCTTCTAAGGCTAGATAGAGAAGTAATGGCTTTCCCAGTCGAGGTGGTTGCAAAATCGGTGGGTTGGAGAGATAGTGCTTTACCCTCTCAAATGTGAATTGACAGTTCTTGTCCTAAACCATAGGTTGGTTCTTCCTCAAAAGCTTGAAGATAGGCTCACACATGGTAGTGAGCTTGGTGATGAATCTGCTGATGTACTGGAGTTGTCCCAAGAATCCCCTAACCTCTATCTCAATTCTGGGAATAGGCATCTTGATGATCGATACCCCTCTGACTAACTATGTAACCCAAGAGCTTGCCAGATTTCACCCCAAATGTGCATTTCTTTGGGTTCAGCCTGAGTCCATACTTCTCAACGCGTGTGAGGAATCTATCAAGAGCAGCTGTATGTTCTCCTCTAGTGGGAGATTTCACCATCATGTCATCCACATAGACTTTGACCACCTTGTGGATCAAGTCATGCAACAATGTTGTTGCGGCTCGCTGGTAGGTTGCACCTGCGTTCTTCAGGCCAAAGGGCATGACCTTGTAGTAGTAGGTCCCTTATTCTGTGATGAAAGCTATCTTTACCTTGTTTGTAACTGCCCTCAGGATTTGGTTGTACCCAGAGAATCCATCAATGAAGGAATACATAGCGCTAGCGGCTGCGCTATCGACTAGCACGTCTATGTGAGGCAAAGGAAAGTCATCCTTTGGATATGCTTTGTTCAAATCCCTGTAGTCTATGCAGACTCTGACCCTTCCATCTTTCTTGGGAACTAGAACCACATTGGCCAACCATTCTAGATAGTCAACCACCTCAAGGAATTTGGCATTCAATTACTTTTAGACATCTTCCTTGACTTTCTGTGCCCACTCTGGTCAGAGGCGCCGTAGCTTCTATTTGACTGGCTTAAACCCCGGCTTGGTAGGAATCCTATGTTCCATGATGGATCTGTGGACACCCGACATGCCTTTATAGCCTGGAGCAAAGGCTTTTATGTGCTTTTTCAATGCGCTGATTATTTCTGTTCTTTCTTCAGAGGTCAAGTCTGATGCAATCTGGAGAAGACATGGCTTGTCATCTATGTTAATGTTAACATTTTTGATGCAAGATGCGTTAATGTCAAAAATGCTCATGTAATGCTCATGCTCATGCACAATGCCATCAGAATAC
>CANYBF012695352.1:0-18296 GCA_948192965.1 Dalechampia spathulata | reverse complement strand
ATTAATATTTGATAATATTATTAATTATTATAATATTGTATTATATTATATGAATTTAATATTAATAATAATATTATTATTAATTAATAATAACTTTAATATTGTATTATATTAATAATTATTATTATAATATTAAAATTAATATTAATATTAATATTATTAATAAATTATTTATTATTATTATTATTTATTATTATTAGTGGTAGGGGGAGGGGAGGGGAGGGGAGGGACGGGCAGGGGCTGGGGGGAAGGGCTGAGGGACGGGCAGGGCTGGAAGGGTTGGGAGAAATGTAATTTGGCCGCTGGTTTTGATTGTCATGTCATTAATACGTCGTCACGTCAGTTGGCTGTTGGTAAAACTGGTGATCAATTTAAAAATACATCAAACCGGGAAATATTTTCATTTTCATATCAAATTAAGAATTTTTCATTTTATTTGACCCAAATAGTGAAATTGCCCAGAAATCACTTCTCTTTTTAGGACAGGCACGGGGCATTCTGTTTCAAGTCGAAGCGGTGGCTGCTCTTTTAAAGCCATTTTGCGTGTTTTATTAATAACATAATTATATATTATAATTATATATTTTAAGTATTAATTTTATACAAATTATAGAAAGAAAATAAATAATAATTTAATGAAAAAGACTCAGAGTTGTAATTTAAGAGCAATCGAAAGGTAACTTACGTAGACGTGGGTTAGGTGGGCCTTGTGGTCTCCAGATTTATATACTAGACGAATAAGATGGTGCCACGTTTACGTAATGGTGGTTTTCATAACTCCACGTAAGCCATGATCACGTGAGCATATATACGAATGTAATGCTGTTCATAGTAAATCATTATTTGGTTTACTGGATGTGGTTTGGAGTCAATCAAAAATATTAATTATAATAATGAACAAGGAACATAAAATGTCTTTTTGCTGAATATTTTAATGCCAAAAGATAGTTGCAGAACTCAGGATTAATGGGCCTTTTGGGCATGGCTTGTAGTGGTCTGGTCCATAGATTCCCACGGAAAGTGCCAAGTTTTGGAGTAAACAAGGCCAGAAAAAAGTTCAAAGCAGAGCTTGACTGGAATGGTTTCCATGGTCGTAAGATGGGTTACATCTGGATAGCAATGGTGGGGAGTTTGATGGTGGTTAATTATGTATAATTATAAATTCATTAATAATATAATGATATATATTAATTTTCATTAATTATTAAATATTTATTAGTTTTATATTAATTATATAATTATTAATAATTAAATAAAATTAATAAATATTTGATATTTGATAAAAATGGTATATTACTATATTATTAATAAATATAATTCTAAGTATCTAAATTATAATAAATAAAGCACAGATCCTGAAGGAGCCACCTGTCCAAGTCCAGCAAATGCCGAAAGGCAGAGTGATTTTCAGAGAGATTCCTGAGAGCCCACTTTATTCTCTTCTTACGGTCTTTTTATTTACCCCAATCTCCACCTTCTTCGTCCCATTCTTCATCTCAACATGGTCACACCTTCTCGTTTTCTTCTTCTTCTTGGCTATGTCTGTTTCCTCTTTTTCCTCTTTACCCATTTCTGCAACCCTCAAAAGACCTGCCTCAATTGTGGCTCCATACGAGTTCCTTATCCTCTTAGCACAAACCTCGGCTGTGGTGATCCTAACTATCATCTTCGATGTGACTCTTCTTCTCGAAAACTTTATTTAGATGGCATGAATGGTAGTTCTTACCTTGTCCTCAGAATTGCGCCGTCGTTTCAGCGCATGATGGTGCAACCGTCGCCATGGGTGGCTGGTGCATGTGTTACACAAGACATGGCAGTGAGTGAAGGTCTCCGGTTGAATCAGACGCTCCCTTTTAACGTCACTTCTTCCAATACAATCTTCCTTTTCAACTGTTCGCCTAGACTTTTTGTCTCTCCTCTTAATTGCAGTTCCTCTAGTCTTTGTCGTAGTTACTTGGCAAGCTCTGGACATGTTGATAGAAATCGTTCCATCCAGTGTGCAAACGGGATTCACCCTTGCTGTACCTTCGTCGCCGGTGGAATGCCATCGGCTTATAGGATAAGGCTGCATAGTTCTGGCTGTCAAGCATTTAGAAGCATCGTTAATTTGGATCCTGAAAAGCCTGCTAGTGAATGGGAAGAGGGTCTGGAAATTCAGTGGTCTTCTCCACCTGAACCAGTTTGTAAAACACAGCTTGACTGTTATGGAGAATCCAAGTGTTTACCCACTGGCAGTAGCCCACACAGTCCCTTACGTTGCCTTTGCAATAGGGCTTACCTTTGGGACCACGCTCGCGGAAGTTGCCGGAGAAACAAATCTAACAGGAAGGCTGGAATGGGTTTAAAGGTCTCAATAGCTGTGATCTGCTTTGTCTTTATAGCATCAGCAATGGCGACAATTATTTTACGCAGGTCATCCGTTCATTCTAACCAAGCAAAAAGGCTTGCAAAAGAACGAGAAGACATGTTGAGATCAAGCAATGGAGGGAAACCTGCAAAAATGTTTCAGCTCAAAGAGATAAAGAAAGCAACAAACGGTTTCTCCAAGGACAGGATTTTAGGGAGTGGTGGATTTGGAGAAGTATATAAAGGCGACCTTGAAGATGGAACTCTGGTGGCCATTAAATCGGCTAAAGTTGGTAATGTCAGAAGTACCCAACAAGTACTCAATGAAGTCGGGATACTTTCTCAAGTCAATCACAAGAACTTGGTTAGAATTCTGGGTTGCTGTGTGGAAGGTGAGCAGCCATTGATGGTCTATGAATACATTCCTAATGGTACACTTCATGATCATTTACATGGGAAATTTTCAACCTTCCTGGACTGGAAAACCAGGCTGACAATCGCTATGCAAACTGCCGAGGCATTGGCATATTTGCATTCTGGAACATACACTCCTATTTACCACAGAGATGTCAAGTCGACAAACATTCTTCTTGATGACGATTTCAATGCTAAAGTTTCAGATTTTGGTCTTTCCAGGCTTGCTCGTCCAGGACTGAGCCATGTGTCAACCTGTGCTCAGGGAACATTAGGGTACTTGGATCCTGAATATTACCGTAACTATCAGTTAACTGATAAAAGCGATGTTTATAGCTATGGAGTTGTGTTGCTTGAAATCTTAACTTCCCAAAACGCCATCGATTTCTCCCGAAATCAAGATAATGTGAACCTGGCGATTTACGTGAGCCAAAGGGCAGAAAATGATGCGATCATGGAAGTCATAGATAAACGCCTGCTTGATAAGGATCTGTCAGGAAAAATTATGACAAGCATAGAACTTGTTTCAGAACTGGCTTTTGCCTGTCTACGGGAGAGGAAGGTAGACAGGCCTTGCATGAAAGATGTCGTTCAAAGACTTGAAAGCATAATTCAACTAGTCGATCAGGAAAAGCAAATCCTGACAGAGGTTACCAATTAGCAGCCAAATCATCATCATCATCGTCATCACTATCATAATCATTATCATTATAATGTTTTGGAAGGATGTTCATTTACATGAATATTCAAAGCAGCAAAGTAGAAGGTGTGTGAATCTGGAAATGCGGTTGAAATGATGGTTCAGAGAAAGATTGGGATCAGATTCTTACTTTAGTATAAAAAAGGAACCAATACCAAAAAGAAATTGGAATTTCTGGAATGCGGTTTTAGAATCTGGAGGAATTTGGTAAGAAATGCAAGCTGTGAAGAGAAAAAGCACTTGAGCTTTTTCTGAAATGGAAAGGTGTTTGCATATTAAAAGTGTATATGGATGGAAATCGAGACTTGTCATAATACTATGAAATATATCTCAATCGTCTCCTTCTATGTTTTTTCATTTGCCTTTTCTCATCATGTCGTAATAATTATGTTTATAATTCTATTATGCCACATTCATTATAATAACGAAACTTATTTGAACCCATTATATAATTTTCAAGATCTGGGTCCAAATAAAAATTGAAAATTTCAAGTGGGTTCTTCTTTATCATTCATTAACTTTGATAAAATCTAATGCCATAAAAGCTACTAAAACTTTACATCTTTAGTGAAGCAAATGAACTTGTTAAATCCTCCTCACACATACATTAGAAGTAATTATTTGAAAATATTAATAAATTATAAATTTGGTAAGTGAGCACTATATGTAAAAGTGACGATAAAAAGACACTTTTATAGGAATGGTACTAGTCAAAAGCAGAATTGATATTTCGAGTAAATGCTCAAATTTTCCTGTAATGTTTATTGTTTTTCTTGTAAGTCGTATAGTTGTAGTGATTACAATAATTAATGGTTGCCACTAGCACAAGGAGAAATTGTATTGATAAGATCATATATATTAATGCAGTTAATTATGGTAAGACTCATCCAACTTCCATGATGAAAAATATAAATGTCTGGCACAATGAATGTTTCTCATGGTTTTTTTAAAAAAAAATTTAAGTGGGATTTTGAATGGAATTCATGAATGCAATCATCTGTCATTTTCTTTTTATTTTATTTTATGGTAAGTTATGTCATTTTCAGTTGATGGGCATTATAGTTTTTTTAGAAAACCATCACATGATAAAATAGGACATGGCAAAATACTTAACACTACATCACTGATCTGACAAATGCCAAGCAGGATGGTTTAATTTGAGGTAAATTATTGATGAGAATGGTGGGGGTAATAATTGTAAACATGAGTGGAGATCTATAAAGACACTTTGCTAAATGCTAATCATCATAATTATTTTATTTTACCTTTCGAGGCGATAGTCATCCTAATTGAATGCTTCCCAGTAATCCTGTGTCAAGCTGGGTAAATACTTTCAGGTCCAGGGATAATGCATTAAACCATGAAATTATGCTAATGAAATGGGAAAACAGTTAATTTAGTTAATGCATGAATATTTTATAATCAAACTATAGGATGATCGTTAATATGGAAAAGACACTTTGCAGTTAAATGCTAAACTGCGGTAGTTTCCAGCGCTTGCCCTGATGCACAAACCATTAGGCCATGAACTGAAAAGGAAAAATACCCCTTCTCAATAATCTCTAGATTCAATTGACCGTCAAGAATCGTTCAAACATCCGAGTTCGAGTATTAAAAAGAAAAGTCTTTTCTTTTTAATGACCCCATTTTCCATCAAAACAAACCCAATTGTAAAATTTAGAGTTTCGATAGTTAAACGGCAGAAAAATGAAGGTTCACTCATGCCAAGCCAGGCATCAAAAAATTTTGCTCTCGAGGAGCCGACCAACGTCTTAGATTGGTAGTCATCATGATAGTCAACTGACAGCAACCTCGGCAGATAGGAAACTAGGAGGATGAAAGGTATCTTGTTGACCAGATGCTTTAGTATTAGATAGCTTAAGCACCTGCACAGCCTCCTCCACCTTTGCCGCTAAAAACTCCGGTGATTCCAACAGTAGGAGCACTTCCGAGTTGTCCATCTCCAGAAGCATTCCGGTAATCTTCGCGACAAGATCAGGCTGCAGATCAAGTCATTTATGTACAATGCATTACATTTTCAGGTTGAGATTAAAGGTCCTGAGCATCTGAGATTGAATTCATATAACAAAAATAACTTTGAAGTCCAGGAGATAAGTTAACTGTCTGTGGTGTAAGAGCTTAAAACAAGTAATTTGATCAGAAAGAAATCATCCTATATAACTCATGGAGATTACCTTGTGTTTGTGGACAAGTGGATAAAGGTGCTCCCCTAGAATCTGTTTCTGCTCATCAGGCGAAGCGGCAGCAAGCATGCTACTCAGCACCTCTGATCCTTGGGACAAAGTACCAGTAGGACTGGGAACAGCTGATGAGACTCCAGATCCTTTGCTCACTTCGCTTGCACGACCATTTGGTACATACTTGGCCTGCCCAGCACGCTGGCTCACACATATTAACATTTAGATCGCAATGATTGCAAATGCATATGTTCACTCTGCCAGCTCATCACAAACATAATGACTTGCAGTAATAAATGAGACCAAAAGAAGTTCTTTCAGATGACAATATCCATTAGATAATATAAAATCAAATGCCCAGATAAATAGACCAGAGAATAGAGCTGTAGTGTTTTCAGGAACACACGAAGTTAGCATAAAACTTCAGTACATTAAAAGAAATGAAAATAAACAAAGGCTGGAACCTGGTTGCTTGAATCTTTTGATGAAGTTATTGGTTGTTTGGGCTGTTGAACATGGGTAACAGAATGAGCACCACCCTGCGGAAAACCATGCCCGTTCATCCTCCCTCTGCTCTGTTTGGGTTGTCTTTCACCATTAGGCATCTGTAGGAAACATCAACAAACATAAGTAATTACAACAGTGCTGCAAACTGAACAACTTGCCATGATTAAATAACTAGTTTACGGTTCACAAGTAAACTCACGGCTGGCAGTTGTGATGGTTGAAATGCAGGTCTTCGAGGAGGTACAAATCCATTACCCCTCCATCCTGGCCGCATACCCAGAGGCTGGTACATCAACCCAGGCCTTGGAGGTACTTGTGAAACTACACCAGAAGGAGCAGTATAGTAAAGAGGAGGATATCCAGCAGGAAAAGCAACAGTGGAGGGTCCGGCTAATCCAGCTATCCACTGAGCATACTGCAATTGCAGTTGTGTTCGTCTTTCCTCCTTCTTCTGAGCAATAGCCACATATAATGGCTTGCGGTGAAACATGTACCCTGTTGAACGCGGAGAAAAAGGGAGGTTTAAAGCAAACTATGTGGGGTTGGAAATCACAAAACAAAGGCGCCATGTGAACTACAATAACAAGGCTCCTAAAATTTCTGACTTTAGTTAAATAATCAGAAAATATGAATATCTATCATAATGGCCTTGCATTTGCATTATTTTCCTACAACGGCATTGCAGAACATAAAGAAAACACGTGGCCTCCTTACTATATTGCCTACCCACTTTTCATAGTCGGGATACTGCTTGTCTGCTAACTTCAATTCCAGAATATCATTTACGCTGATTATTGCAGAACATGTAAAGAAACTTGTCTATTATTCATCCATCAAATTCAAGATCTTAGACATAAAAGTCCATCTGATCATTATATATTTGATGAGTCCGTTGTCAAAAAGCAATAAAGCAGTCTTACCAATGGTTTCCTTGAAGATAAACAAGATTCAACAGAAATACATGTGTGACTTGGCTTCAACATAGAATACTTGTTGCAGCCATACTTGTGCATATGCTCGGGCTAATAATTATTTGTCAACATGGCTTAAACATACAGAATAGTGTTTTGCATCAAATAAGATTAGCAAGCAACAAGACAGATGATACAACAATATATATCCAAGCCGCCATTTTATGTATTAAAAAAAGAGCTTCTGAAGTTACCATGAAAAGTGTTCACAGCTTTACTAGCTTCCTCTGAGCTGGAGAAGCATACAAATCCAAATCCTTTGCTTCTTCCTTTGTCATCTTTCATAATTTTTGCAGATGTGATTGTGCCACAATGACCGAAGTGTTCTCTCAGCTCTTCATCACTAACATCATCATCAATGTTCTTCACATATACATTTGAGCCCTGCAATTTAACCATAGTTAAACAACTCCTCGTGGAAAAGGGAAGAACGAACAAGTTAATAGAGGGTCTTTGACACTCTTTTACTGCTATTACAGCAATATCACAAAGGTTCTTTGATCAACTCTTTAGCTACATACTATATCTGAAATGGCATATTTTATAAAATAGAATGAGATCCCCGACATGTCCTTGATTACTGAACAAACAAATAAAGATGAAATGGTCATAAACCTACCTTGAATTTCATGATCTGCTCCTTTCTTTTCTCCTCAAACTGACGGCGCAAAATTTGTTCTCGTTCTGCTTTCTTTTGTGCTCTTCCTACATAGAGAACCTTTGAACCTGCTAACCACAGAGAAATCATAGTGTACATAGGATAAGACCAAAAAACATGACAGACAAATACTATAGGCCATGTCAAAGAAAAGGCTGCGTAATAAGTGGCATTATCAATTGAGGTCACAGAAGAATGTCAAATACCAAGTTCTACTCCGTTCATTCTCTCCAGGGCACACCTAGCATCGTCTGGGTTTTCAAAATTGATAAATCCGAATCCTCTTGAGTTCCCACCTTCATCCCTTGCGACAGCCAGGCTAACAATTTTTCCAAATTCAGAGAATTTTTCCTGTAGAAGCTCTTCCGTGACACCAGGATCCAAATTTTTGACATATAAATTGGTATATTTAGCATCAGGGCTAGACAAAACTCTGTCACTCTTTTTGATGAACTTCCCAACGTATCTGTAACAGGAAATCAGGCCATGAATAAGTTATTTGAAATGAAAACCTAAAACAACTCACACGAGAAAGAACGGCACGAACATCTGCTTATCATCAAGAATGGAACCATTTAGCTTCTCAATGGCAGACTTTGCAGAATCCTCTGATTCGAATTGCACAAAGCCATGGCCCTTACTCTTCCCATCCTCAAATGTGGCAACTTTGCAAGATAAGACGGTCCCAAATTTGCCAAAAATATCTTGAAGCCGAGCATTATCAATTGATTCACTCAAATTCTGTCAAAAGTCATATTCAAAACAATACTCAAAAAGGAGTAGTAGGTCAATCACAAGTAGCTTCCTTAAGGAAGAAAAACGAAGATACCTTAACATACACATTTCCGATCCCAATCTTTTCATCAAGATCATGACGGCACCACATGACCCTCATCAACTTTCCCTTTAAGGGAGTGTGATTCTTTGTATCAATAGCCCGCATTGCTACTCAAATTAGAAAAGAACAGAAAACAATGAATAATTATGACAAATATTAAACAAACACTTGAAGGCAAAAAATAAAAACAGAGAGAACCCAACACACGTAATGAAACTTTTTCCTCTTCATAATGGTGATCAGAATATTTCATTAAAGAGCTCCTCACATGCAACACATTCAAACATTTTGTAACAAAACTAGCAAACCACTAAGAGAGGCACTAGTTAACACCAAAAACCATAAAACGAAAATCTTTTATCATCATTCATCACCACCACCATCATCCTGCCTATTTAAGGTCAACAAAAAAGAGTACATATCATTGGTAGACTCAAAAGTTGCGACATTGCACTCGGTAAAATCTGAACTGGTATAAAAAATTTTAATCAATCAAATAATCAATTTTTTGTAAATGGATAACCAAATAATTAACTTCAGGAAACTTACTTACAGTTCAATACAAAATCAACAACAGTAATGCAATTCTTTTTCACAAATGTTTCCTTCACAAACCAGATCAGTGAAGTTTATGCATGTCGCAGGGTAAAATATAACATATCCAAACACATACGCCAGGACAGCAATTATCATAAATTTTTCCTTCCATTAGCAATCAGAGTAATTTTTTCACTGCGATTCAATGTGGATGAATTTCCTGTTCTTTCTAGATGAATTTTCACCAAAATTAATATCCCGTACAGCCAAACAAAGTGATAATACAACCTAATAAACAAAAGTTAAAAAATATTAATAAAATAACATAATACAATGGCAATAAGAGTAGTCCACCACTCAGATCCTTTCAAAAACATAAGTCTTATTACGCGCCGAGCAATTAAGATTCGGATAGTTATACAATTCAAGAAAATTCAACAAAATTATAATAATAAATCAAATAATTATTCAACAACTCTAATGAGCTAAATAAATGAATAAACAATCATAAAATCTAAAAACCTTTTGTTTAATTTGCTATCTTAAAGTTTATTTTAGATTATCATAATCGTACAAACAGAACTTTTGAAGAAGCCACAGCCATTTCGATTCTAAATACAACGTAAATAAAAACAAAATAAGATAATGATTGGTTACCGTCTTGAGGAGATAGAAAGTTGACGTAACCATAATTAAGAGACCTGCCAGTAAGAGAGTCTCTACAAACACGAACGGAAGCAAGACTCTTAAACTCTGAGAATGCATCAAACAGCTCACCATCAGTCACTTCCTGGTGCAAATCACCTACATATAGCGACGCCGGTGCCGGTGCCGTCGCAGACATCGCCGATGGAACCGCCATTGTTGTTTTCCAATTTCAAGAATTAACGCAGTTACCAGAATGTAACAGAAACCGCACTTGAGAGAGAGAGAGAGAGAGAGAGAGAGAGAGAGAGAGAGAGAGAGGGAGGGAGGAATAGAGGGAGAAGCGTTTCAGTTACAATTTTTTTTTTTATTTTGTTTGTTTATTTTGGGTTGTTAGGGGTTATAAACGTGTGGAGATTTTGCATGGACGCAGGAATTCGGATCCTTTTCAATATTATATCACGCTCGGCGATGGCGCGTTTGTGGCACATTCAACTTCGATGATGAATTCAATACGAGATTTACCTTTTACTCCGGATTTTTCTCCACGCAAAATCATTTTGATGAATTTTGGTAGTGAAATCGGTTCTTTTACAATATAAATAAGCATTTTTATTTTAAGTATTTTAATTTAAATTCTTTATTTAAAAAATATACAAAATAAATAAACTATAAATAAATGCATCTAGTTATATATTTCTTTCCATAAATATAATATATAAGATTAATAGCATAAATTATTTCAATGTAAAAATATTAATATTTTTCAAATATAATATAATCATTAATAATAAATATGGATTTTATCTTAAATGGCTTTTAATTTTAGCTAACCTAATAAATATTAAATAATTATTTATATGTAAATAAAATTCAGTTTAATTAATTATATAATCTAAATGATATATATATATATATATATAAATGATATCACTAGACATATTTTTTCGATAACAATTATATTAAGTTAATTACAATTTTTTTAAAAAATAATATTTTAAAATAAAATAGGATAATTGTCATTGTATGGTAAGAATTTTTTCTATTTGGTATTAACTTTGGAATATTTATAAATTAGATGAGAAATAAAATGATTTTTTAAAAAAATTTAATTAGATTTGATAAAATAATCATAAATAGATAATGATGATTTAATAATCATTTTGATAATGAGTGATCATAAAAACAGACATATACTATAATGGAAATGGAAAGATAGACTTTTTCATATCAAAAGGCAATTGATGATGAAACAAGAAGATAAAGAAAATGTTAAATTTTAGTATTAAGTTAATAATAAAATTCAAAAATTATAATTATAAAATAAATATAAATTAGAAAAAGGGTAATATAAGTTTATAAAATGGTAATTATTTCAAATTAATTTTATAATTACAATCTATATACATTATCATTTATTGAATATCAAGACTAATTATATATTTTATTTTATAATTATTTTATTTAAAATTAGATGATTTAAATATAAATACCTAATTTAAATATGAAACTATATATATACCTTGAGATTTTACAAGAAGTTTGCAAATCAACGTTTGATGAAATATATCACCTTACATTTTATCATGATTCATGTAAAAAACAATAATAAGTAAAATTAGAAATGCATTATGAAGATTCATCTCATGCTATAGGATGAGAAAGATATTTTAAGTAAAAGTAAATGATGTCATTTGCTAGTGCATATCATGTGTCGATTTAATGGGTATGTAGACATGATGTCAAGCTCTCATAATAGTGCATATGATATTGAAAACTCCATTGCCCATTTTAGGGTACTTATAACTTTTGTTAACACATCTAAATATTGCTAAAAACCAAAAATAAGATAATCAATAATATAAAAAAATATAATATTAATTATGATGCATATATATTATTATAATTAATTATATATATCATAAATAACCCATATAATTGTATTAAATTGGGATCTTCTAAATTTATATCATGTTGTGTTGTTGTATTTGTGAAGTGTGTCAAAGGAGGCCAATCTATAAAAAGGAAAGGAAACCGGGTGGCATGTGGTTAGCCGGTAGAAGGTTTAGAAATGCGGAGCTTCGGCGCGTGCGGAGAATGCACGACACGTGTGGCAGAATCAGAATAGAAGGGGGCTGCAAAAGACTACTTCAAAAAGGAAATAGTTTTCACGTTGTTGATCGGCATCATTCTGCATTACCAGACCTTGCCCAAAATACTTGCCATGTTTCCCGGACACGTGTCGATTTCCCTAATTTCCTTTTGGAATAATAATAACTAATCAATTATAATTGTATAAATACATTTTTACCCTTTTAACAAACCTGTAACTGTTGAATCAGTTTACACAATGCATCATAAAACATATAAATTTTATTTTAAATTAAAAATTAATTTTTAATACCGTAATATTATATTATATTATATATACAGATAATTTAATTAAAAATTAGAATCTATATTTAAATAGAATTCATTTAGATGAAAAATAATATTTGTATCCATAATTATGTATATATCCTTCAAGATAAGGATAACAATAAGCTTGTGAATAATTTTAATTATTTTATTTTATTTTATTTTAAAATTAAGATATAATTATCAATGAAAATTGATAAAAACAACGAAATTAAGGAAATATATAAGATTTTTATGGAAATAAATCTTAATGATATATCCAATGAACCACAATTAGATTATATACATATTTATTACTACATTTGAATTTTAATTTTAGTTTTTTTATAAGGAAAATTTCACATAATTTTCAAAAAAATAAAAATATTTTGAAATTCATATTTTTAAAAAATTTTATAAAAAAAATGTAATTTTTTGAAATTTAACATATATTTCAACAAAATTTAATATAATTATAAAAGGTTTGTTTTAGAGTTATATGAATGGATGAGAAATTCTTCTATGATTCAAATTCATTATATATAGAATTATGAATTTATTAATAATATAACTATACATATTTATTTTTATTATATATTAAATATTAAGTGTTTATTAGTTTTATATTAATTAATATTTAATTATTATTAATTATTAGATATAAATAATAATTAATAAATTATTAATATTTGAGGAAAATTGATATATGCAAACAATTTCTCCAGAAGGGCATTCTCTCTGTGGCCTGACTGTTGCCATTGTCATGACACGTCTTAATTCAGTGTAGGTACAGCAAAATCATGGAACATGCCAGGGAATTTAACCTGCAAATCTATTTTCTTTCATCACTACCGTTTCCTTGTCAAGAGTCTGGTCTGCCTCAAGGATGTGAAAATATGGACTTGCTTCCCTCTCCAAGCCTGATTCCGGACTTCTGTTAAGGCAAGTAAATATGCTACAAGAACCACTAGGAAAAGTGGCCCCAGGAATTGGAAACCATGCCTGATTTTTATCGTTTCTGATATTTGCCTTCCTTGGAGGACTGATACACCACTCGAGTTCATCATTCCAAGATTTGTCTTCCATGGGATTTCTTGTTTTACTCTCTTTTGCTCTTGAGACTGTTACTCAGTTCTTTCCGGTTCCTGAAAGTCCTGACAAGCTTGAGTTTACCAGGGCACAGTTACCAGAAGCAAGAGCTGAAAGTTCACGGGAGTTCAAAGCAGTGTTAGACAGGTCCAAGGCAGCTGAGATCTCATCAGAAGGAGTGGTGGTGAATACTTCAAGAAGAATTACTCCATTGATAGACCCGAGTGGCTAAAATGGCCGGACTGTAAGAATCGAATATCTGCCCTGTATGCTCGTTTTAGTAGCGTGTTTCGCTTGTCAGTCAAGCAGCTAATAGAGCAAGGGCTAGGGTTAGAGGCATCGAATCATCCAGTAATCCGGATATTACTGTGCAAAATGTCTACAACTGGTTATGTGATTTACTGAGTAATATCGATGACGTATATTTGGTATTTTTCAGCTCTGATTCTAAGTTTACATTCCGAACCAAATGAATTTCAAAGACTAACAAAAGCAAGTTTGACCGCCAAAGAGGTAATCGTTTTCATTAATTAAATTTATTTTACAATTATTTTAAAATTTATTTTTAAATGCATGAAAAATATCAATTATAAAACATCTCCAAACAACCCATATTAAAATTATAGAATATAAATATAATTTTAATTTTATAATATATTTAATATATACAAAAATTTACCTGATTTGATTAATTTATTTATTTCATAAGAAGATGATTGGTGCATATTTTTGCTAACAATGACTTCTACCAGGACATATGACATTTAATATATTTAATTGAAGTTAATATTAATATACATATTTTAATTTATAAATATATATAAAAATATATAATATATAATTATAATTTAATCTATTTATCTTTTTTTTAAGAGAAATGGGTTTTACAGGTACAACATGAGTATGTGATAGAAGAATGTTATAAACTCGAAAAATAGGAAAAGAAATACACCTAATTTAATTTACGTTTCCATATATACATTAAATCAATTAATATAATATAAATAAATAAAATTTATTAAAAATTAAATTTTTTATATTTATCATATTTATTGATATGAATTACAAATTCTATCCAATATGTGGCATTTGGGAGGTCTAGGACCTTTCTTTTGTTTAATTTATTAAAAGAGATAATATTGGAGAAAGTATTTTCCTAAAATATTATGCAATTATGAGAAAGCATATGCAAAAAGAATAGTATTAATTATTGTTATTATGAGTTATAACATATATATCTAGAAGAATTCGTTGAGAAACTTCATCAAAAAAAAAAAAAAAAAGAAAGAGTAACGTAAATTCATGGTTATGTAATTTGAAATTTATAACAAAAGTAAAATTAATTGGTCAATATATCATGAATTATTCCATTCATTTTATAACCTATGATTTTTACCTTTATTAGTAAAACCAAGCAATCTTATTATATGAACCTAATAATGTCGATCTTCTGCATGGTTTTAATAATATATAATATCCAGGTTAATGGGCACATAGTTACTGTGACACTTACCAAAAATTCTTTATCAGAAAAAACATTATCATATATAATATTATAGTTATTCGATTTAAAATGAATAATTTTATATGGGTTTGATATATTGTAATTCTTTTTTTTTTTTTTAAAGTATTATCAAAAATAATATATGGTTTTCAAAATTTTGAATAAGCTGCAAGTACAAAAAAAATATTTGACGGGGTCAAAACCAAATCAAAACTGAAGGAAGTAGAAAGAACAAGAGTAGCAAGACCAGGTCAAGGCATATCTATAAATAAATTGAATCTTCAAAGTCAAGCTCGCAAAAGAAGACTTTCGGGTCAACGGAAGCAATCTAAAACAGTAATTAATTATGTACATGCATGGTTGAATTTAACGCATTTTAAATTTAAATTATCATTTATTTTGAAAAATATAAATGAATAATGTTTGATTTATAGATGTATACGTACGTTTCTTTGAAAATGAGAGATTCTTGATTAGTATATATGAAGAAAGCCTCGCATGAAACCCCGCAGAGGATTTTTTTTTTCCTTCAAAACTCCCTGGTGTAAGTAAAGGGCACCAGCTCCAATGGCGAACCAACCGCACTTTGTTCTTGTTCCACTCATGGCGCAAGGCCACATGATTCCGGTTGTTGACATGGCTAGACTTATCGCAGAAAGAGGCGTGATTGTCAGCTTGATCACAACTCCATATAATGCATCAAGGTTTGAAAGAATTATCCACAGAGCTAAAGAATCTGCTGGTCTTCCAATCCGTCTGGTGCAAATATCATTTCCTTGTCAAGCAGTAGGTCTCCCTGTTGGCTATGAAAATCTTGATATTCTTCCTTCTCGAGACTTGCTAAAGAAATTCTATAATGCACTTGCTAAACTCCAACAACCATTAGAAACCATTCTTGAAAATTCTAACCCACCACCATCTTGCATCATATCAGATAAGAGTCTTTCATGGACTTCAGTTATTGCTCAAAAGTTCAATATTCCTCGAATTGTGTTCCATGGGATGTGTTGTTTTTCTCTGTTGAGTTCTCATAATATTAGATTTCATAATGCTCATCTTTCTGTCTCGTCCGATTCAGAACCTTTTCTAGTTCCGCATATGCCGGTGAGTTTTCAGGTTACAAAGTCTCAGCTTCCAGGATCATTTGTTAGCTTACCTGATTTAGATGATGTTCGAAACAAGATGCAGGAAGCTGAATCAACGGCTTTTGGCGTCGTGGTAAATAGCTTCGATGAGCTTGAAAATGGTTGCATGGAGGCGTACCAGAAGGCCATAAAGAAGAAAGTATGGTGCATTGGACCAGTTTCCTTATGCAATAAGGAGAATTCAGACAAGTTTGAACGAGGAAAGAAAGCTTCAATCGACGAGAAACAATGCCTGGAATGGCTCGACAGACAGAAACCAAAGTCAGTGATTTATGCTTGTCTTGGAAGTTTATGCAGACTGGAACCATCCCAGTTGATAGAACTAGGTCTAGGCCTGGAAGCATCAAATAAACCATTTATCTGGGTAGCCAAAACTGGGGAGAAAACACCAGAATTAGAGGAATGGTTTGCCAAAGAAAATTTCGAAGAAAGGATCAAAGGAAGAGGACTGTTGATAAAAGGTTGGGCACCACAGATTCTGATACTGTCACATCCAGCAATTGGAGGATTCTTAACTCACTGTGGCTGGAATTCAACTATAGAAAGCGTGTGCGCAGGAATTCCAATGATAACATGGCCCCTTTTCTCCGAACAATTCTTTAACGAGAAGTTAGTAGTGGAGATACTACAGATAGGCGTCAGAGTTGGTGTTGAAGTTCCTGTAAGATGGGGAGAAGAAGAGAAGGCCGGAGTTCTGGTGAAGAAAGAAGAAGTGGAGAAAGCTGTTCATATATTAACGGATGAAGGTGAAGAAGGAGAAAAGAGAAGAAATAACGCCAGTGAGCTCGGAGCAATGGCCAGAAAAGCTATGGAGTTGGGCGGATCTTCTCATTTTAATTTGTCAGTTATGATCCAAGATATTCTTCAGGAAGTCTCCAAGCTCAAGAACAACAAAAAAGATATAATATTTTAGATTTACTAATTAATTAATCAATAATCAAGTTATAATATTATTACTATCATTATTATTAGTTTAGAATGTAATTTTAACTATAAAATAAAATTTAAATTATTATTATGAGTGAATGTTCATATGAATGAATATTATATTCATAATCCCTCAATCTCATTAAAGTTTAAATTCTAGAAGTTAGGTTAATTTTTATTAATAATAATATTATATACGAATTTAATGTAATTAAACACTAATAACATAATAATAATAATAATAATAATAATAATATAGAACAAAGTCAAATACATGAAGAATTTATGCTCAAAGTGGAAAAATTCTAAGAGAAAATAAAATATTAGGGTTGATTCTTAGGTAGTTTAACATTTCTGATACGTATCCACATTTGAAATATGCATTGAAGTAGTTTTCATGGCACATGCAAATCAATCAAATTATATGGGAATCGTGGTTTCTAGGGTTTTTATAGCTTAACGCCTTTTGTATATTCTCCTCTGACTTGCCAAACCTTTTACCTCCCTAACTCACGTAATTTTATTATTATTATTATTATTACGGTCTAGACTTTATGATATTCTCTAATAATTATATGTTATATAATGAATTATACAATAAATATGATTATTTTCCTTGAAATTATATTGTATCATTTAAAAATACCGTACACGATTATATAATTAATATTTTTATCTTCAAAGTAGATAAGTAATTTTTTAAAATTCTTATAACCCTTCCTTGTAGACATCTACATTAAAGTCTTGAAATTTCCTCCAAGTACCCACCAATACTGTGATCACTTATCAATTGTTTAGAAAAGTAAAATTAAATAACAAGTAGAATAAAGATTCATATTTAATGTAAATATGAATAATCTAAAGTAAAATGGAAAGACTAATGTGAGTCTTCATTTGGAAATTTATAAATACTTCTCTCTTTAATGTTTGATGATAATTATGATTATTATCACGATTGTTGGGATTATATATATATATATAATTATGAAATTTATATATATATATATATATATATATGTATAATTTTAAATTAATATTTAAATAATTAAATAGTAATAACTAATATAATTTAAGAAAATTCTTGGATGATCTAGGTTTATCAGGTAAGTTTATGGACCTATTAATAGTACTAGAGTTTCATAACGTGCGTTGCACGTTAGGATAAATTTTTTGACCCGTCATTTATAATAATTTTATATTTTATGTTTTCAAATTTTTTTGACCCGTCATTTGTAAGCATTATTTACTTATTTAAAATGTTATTTATATAATATTTTCATCCATTTTTTTTGATAAAAAATGGGAGTAAATATTAATATTAATTAGCATATTATTATATTAAATTAAATTTTATATAATTATTTTGTTAAATTTGAAAAATGTATGCCTTAATATGAATTAATGTAATATTAAATCATTA
>CANYBF012694385.1:0-16105 GCA_948192965.1 Dalechampia spathulata | reverse complement strand
AAAGCAATAAAATGAATCAATTTTCAGCAGTTTATGCATGGATATGATAGAAAAACACATAAAAAGCAATATAAAAGTGAATGAAGATGCCAACCTCTTGTAGATTCTCCTTAGCTCCAAGTAAAGGGATGAAAGGATCGTCCAATTCCAAGTTTTAAGGATAAAATCACCTAAAGTCTAAGTGATTTGTCAATTAATTAACCCTAATTGCTTAGAATGATTAACCAAATCAAATGAGAGTTTTTTTTGCATTTTTCCAGCCGTCAGAAAACCTTAATCTCGTAAGTCTCAAAACCCTAAAATTTGCAAAACGCGGATCCTATGTAGAATGGTGACCTAGGGCATTTAATAAGGACATATGCGATCGCACATGCCAACATACACGGCGTGCCACAAACATATGCGATCGCGTATGCTTGCACATATGCGGTGGTCATACATGCTCGATCGCACAAGTCTGGCAGGTGACGAGCTGAAACGGGCCAGAATTGGCCCGGAAAAGCCCGAAACGGTCCAAAACAGCCCTGGAGTGGTCCTGGATCAACCCAAAGTCAACCTGGGTCCAAAAATAGGGTGCGACAGGTGGTTTTGCGAGGCCCTATGAAACTATCTTCCACCATTCGTATGCATCATCTTATAGTAAGGAAATAACATACTCCAATTTAAGTCTGTCCGAATAGTTCATCTGTCTAAGTACCCTTCCAGTACATTCCAACCACATCTCCACCACATATGGGTCCATGGTTCCAGAGAAATCCATTACTTCATAAGCTCTCAGCTTTTTAAAATCATGTTCCTCTTCATGAATAGGAATAACAGTAGTAGGAACTTGTTCAGGTTGTCTCTGAACATTACGATAAAATTGTGAAAATTGAGTAGTCATCGGGTCTACTCTAACAGTATCAGACTGTTCCATTAGTGTCACTCTATTTGCATGTTTCTCCAATTCACTTTGAACATGGTCACCTCCAATTTGGATACTAACATTAGAGGTGCCTTCATTTGGGGTAAAGTTATCTTCACCTTCGGTCATTATAACTGCTCTGTCAGATATAATTTCAGAGTTACCTAAAACAAAAATAACCTTTATTAGTAGCATGGACAATAAACTTCCTATTCATGCAACTTATGCATCATCCAAAGTCATGATAACATAATAGATCACCCAAAACTCCTTTTCTCATTATTGACTTTAGACCTCAAAGAATAGTCACTGGCATCATACATCACCTCAAAAGGAAGACTCCAATCCAGAGGTTGAACAATTGGAGTAGAAATTAAAGCTGCTTTTAATATGCTAAATGCACTCAAACATTCATCAGTAAAAATAAAAGGAACATCTTAGGACAACAGATGAGTGAGTGACCTAGCTATTTTAAGGAAATCCCTAATGAACTACCTATAAAAACTGATGCGGCTTAAAAACTTCTAATATCCTTAATAGATGCAGGTGGCAGCAGCCTCTCAATCAAGGTAATTTTTATCTTATCTACTTTAATACCTCGAGCCAAAACTCGATGCTTCAAGATAATTCCTTCCTGGACCATAAAGTGATATTTTTTCCAATTTAACATAAGATTAGACTCTTCACATCTCCTAAGCACCTTTTTTAGATTATTCAAACAAGCATCAAAAGTTTCACCATACACAGTAAAATCATCCATAAACACTTTCATAATATATTTGATGTAATTAGAAAAGATAGCCATCATGCAGCATTTAAAAGTGGTTGGTTCATTGTATAGGCCAAATGACATGCGTCTATAGGCAAATGTTCCATAAGGGCACATAAATATGGTTTTTCTTGATCATTAGGATGAATAAGGATTTGGAAGAATCCCAAGTAACCATCTAGACAATACATATAAGGGTATTTAGCTAACCTTTTTAACATTTGATCAATGAATGATAATGAAAAATGATCTCTCCTAGTAGTTTTGTTCAACTTTCTATAATCTATGCACATCCACTAACCAATGATGTTCTTAGTGGTAATCAACTCGTAGTTTTCATTTTTGAGAGTGGTCACCCTGCCCTTCTTAAGAACAATATGAACAAGACTAACACGTTCACTATTTGAGATAAAATAAATAGCACTAGCATCTAACTTCATAATATCTTTCCTAACTACTTCTTTCATATTAAGGTTCAGTCATCTCTAGTATTCTATGGTAGGCTTACATTCATCTTCAAGTATAATGCGATTCATTCATAATGATGGATGAATGCCTTTCAAATCATGAATTGAATAACCTATTGCTTTCTTATAATGCCTACACATGTCTGATAATTTGTTTTCTTTTTTAGAATCAAGCATGGCATTAATAATAATAAGATAAGTAGAGTTTTATCCTAATAAAGCATACCTCAACTTGCTCAAAAAATCTTTAAGCTCAACTTTCAAGGGTGCATTGGATCATGCTTCTTGCTGCTACTCTCAAGCTTTTTTAGTGCCTTGATCTGTAAAGGTCTCTTTAGGTTGAACTTTGGTGTCTAGTCTAGAACCTCTAGACTTGCCACCACTTCATTTATCTTATCTTCCTCTCTGACGTCTTGGAATAAATAAAGTTCCAATGGATCATTGTGTCAGCTATAATCCTTCATCATCATGTCATTGACCACCTTATTAATAACATCGATCTTCAGGCAAGACCCCTCCTCCTTTATTGGCTTCTGCATCAATTCAAACAACTTGAAGGAAACCTCTTTGTCCCTCATTAAAAGTGACACAGCTCTATTCTTCATATCTATGACTGCTCCAGCTATAGCTAGATATGGTAATTCTAAGATAATAGGTATCTTTGCATCTTCTTCCATATCCAAGATTACAAAATTAACTATAATAGCAAAGGTCTCAACCATTATCAACATGGTCTCTAAAACCCCCCAAGGGTATTTTACTAACCGATCAACTAGTTATTGAGTCATTCTAGTAGGCACCATATCCCCTACCTTCAACTTCCTCGAGATTGTGTAAGGTATTATGCTGAAACTCACCCCAAAATTGTAAAGAGCTTTCTCGATAGTCACCTCCCCAATCTGACAGGGAATAGAGAAATTTTTTAGATCCTTCAGCTTGGGAGGAAGCTCCTTATTCAAGATCACTGAACTGCATTCCTCCGTTAAGGCCATTGTCTCTTCCTTGATAATATCCCTTTTCTTACTTACAATATCCTTCAGAAATTTTGCATATATCAGCATCCCCCTCAACACCTCTATTAGAGGCAGATTGATTTAAACCTTTTGGATCACCTCCATAAACTTAGCATATTGTCTGTCTAGATTTACCTTCGCATACCTCTATGGAAATGGCACAAGTGGTACATATGGTTTACTAATAGGCTTTAAAGCATCACCCTTTTCCTTCTCTTTGCTCAATAGCGGTTAGGTCTCCTCTTTTACCTTATCCTTTCTCTTTTACACATCAGACACTGGTCTTTCCTCCACCTGTACCTCTACATCCACCAAATTGCTAAAGTCTCTCTCAACTATAACTCCTTCTGCCTAAACATGAAGAGCATTGTAGTTCTCTCTCAAATTAGGCTCTAGTTGAGCTAGAAGCTTCCCCTATATTTTTGAAGAACTAGTCTACTAGGTAATTTGGTTTTCCAGTATTTTATTATAGGTGGCAAGCTGCTCCAACCTAGAAGAAAGATTCTTGATGTTGTCATCCTACGCTTTCTAATTTTATAGAATTGTTTCCATTATCACCTCAAGGTTTGTCTTTTACATTGAAAAACTGGCAGCTATCTCATATGGGTAGGGCATGTAAGGTTGCCTTAATTACTATTGATTTTATTGGTTTTGATCCTTCCAAAAGAAGTTTGGATGATTCCTCTATCCTGGATTGTAAGAATTAGAATATGGATTCCCTTACTATTTTGACTACTCTACTACTGTCTTTGATGCTCTTGTTGCTTAATAAAGTTAACCTACTCAACCATCTTCTACCATTAAGTCATAAAAGAGTAGTCTCTTGAATGATATATCCCACAAGCCTCATAATTAAATGACCCTAGCATCTGACTCATACTAATGTTGTTTACAGATAATTTTTCCAACTTTTTAACCAGAGCATCAAACTTGGCGTTCAACATGTTGATAGCCTCCACATTTTGAATAACTCTGACTTTCCTAGAACCAGTTGCCTCATTATTCCACTGATAAGAATTGGTTGACATATCCTCTATCAGTGCCTTTGAATCAACTAACATCCTGCCCATGAAAGAACCTCCTGATGATGCATCCATAATACTCTTCATATTGGGTTGAAGACCATTATAAAAGAATTACACCAGCATCCACTTTAGTACTTCATGGTATGGGCACTAGCACTACAAATCCTTGAATCTTTCATTTGCTTCATACGGTGACTCACTCTCCTATTAAGAGAAAATTAGTATCTCATTTTGTAGCTTTATCAACTTAGCTAGTGGAAAGTACTTTATCAAAAACACTTGAGCCAACTATATCTAATTCATTAAGATATTCAGAGGCTTGGAATGCAATAAATACTTGGCCTTATCCTTTAATAAAAAAGGGAACAACCTCAGTCTAATAGCTTCCTTTAACACTCAATTGATTTTAAAGGTGTCACAGACCTCCAAGAATGTTACCAGATGCTCATTTGGATCTTCCGATGGAAAACCATGAAAAGGTGAGTTCTGCACCATCTGGATCAGATTAGGTTTTAGCTCGAAGTTATTATTATTAATGGAAGGTTTAGCAATGCTTGGTTGAACTCCCTCTACATTGGGCAAGATATAATCTATAAAGGATTTATCAACTTCTATCTCATATTCTTGTTCCACTTCTCTAATCACTCTAAGTTTGGCATGAAGTGTTCTTTCGATCTTTGGGTCAATTTCAAAGCTTTTCTTGTTTAGGACTCTTCTTATACGATCAAGCTTAGTACCTATGAATATAAAAAGAAGTATCATAATCAATAGCATAGAATTTTCATAAAATACTAAATCTTAAATTAATCAATTACTCTCAAGTTACAAATATTGATAAACAAACATTGGTTCCCAGCAATGGTGCCAATAACTTGTTGGCATATAAATAGATGTATCTTAGCATGCAAAGTCAATTAATAATTTTTAAAATTTATAATCACTATTATGTAATTATGTCATCGCAAGAATATGATCATAACTGTAATATATGGTATCGTTCACTAAGACCAAAGGTAGTTAAGTACTAGTTATCAATTTCATTAATTATTTAGGCAACTTAACATTCAACTATAAGATAAAGTTTATTTAATTAACTAAATCATTAACCAATTAGCATAATATACATACTTTACAATTATTCATAGGGATGGATGGATATGAACATAAATAAGATATTTTATTAATAATTCAATTACCAACTTCAAAGTAGTGTATTTATGTAAAATTCTTCCTTTTAAAAGAGGTTTTACCTACTGAAAATAAGCTAACACCCTACTTTAGTGACTGCTAAATTAAATCCAATAATTAAATCTAGTTTCCACACTTTATACTTCCAAATTTACATAACTCTTATGTCTAGGCAGTTATAATTCAATGTTCTTAGGTTCATTTGGTTAAATTAATCCTTCTTTCAAAGCGATTAACAAAACTAATTAATGATTGCATGTTAAAAGGACCCATTCTATCAATTGAACATAATGGTAAGAAATTCAACTTAAGAACATAAAAAACATCAAATTACTAATATAAAGGAATAATACGTTCATATAACATCCAAACCCTATCAACTACTATTAAATCATCACTAGGAATTGAATAAAGTAAAAGAACATAATAATTAAAAGAATTATAACTATAATAAATATTCAAAATAAAATAAAAGAAGATGGAGATAATGAGAAACTTGAACAATTCTACTACTACTGCTACTCTATCTTCTATTTTTGTCGGTGCCTACTTAGCTGCTTCCTCAATATCTTGATGAAAGGCTATGACAAGAAAAAGAATTCAGAAGAGAAGATTAGCATTCAATTCACACTAAATTAGTCTCATTTTTCTCTCAATCTCGAAAACCCTAATTCTTTTTCTATCTTAGGATCAATACCAACTCCCCACGTTCTTTATGTTTAAAATTCCCCCTCCCCCCCTAAAAAAAATTGTCTAAAATGATGGATGCATCTTAACCTTATGATATGTGATCTAACAGCTTAGAAAAAGAGTGCAAAATGCAAGGGAATAATGATCTAAATGCACCATATGATTCATGTGAAATAGAGTATGACTCATGTCAAGCTCGTGGGAAATAAAAAAGGCAACATTTAAGTAGCATGCTTGGAACATGAATCGTGTTCCTCTTCATGCGCGTCATGTGAGTTTTGACCAATGAAAATGGAGGGAATTACAAGGGAGATACAAGGGACATAACTCATATCCCTCCTTACACAAGTCATGTGAGACTCAATCATGGCATGAAAATGGGACTTACAAGGGGCATGTGATGAACATAACTCGTGCTTATGTCACATCCTAAATTGAGCACCCACTTTACATCCATGAATTGATTAATGTCTTGTTTTATATGTTATAAGTGTGATATTGATATGAAATTATGCCAATTATGGAAATTATATGATATGATAAGAGTTTCATGCTTTGAAGTTGAAATGAAAATTTTGACGAAACCACTAAATGGAACCACTGAATGATGATTAATTGATGATTTTGATATTAAGAACCCTTGATATGATTAATTATGTATGTCTAAGATGATTGTTTTAACTTAAGTTAAATAATATAGGAAAGATAGTAAAATAAATGCAGAATTATTTATGATATCATAATTGAGTAATGATGATGTAAGCATGATGCATGCACATAAGTATAATTATAACTCTAATGTATTAGAAAATGAATAATTATGAATTAATAATGCATAAGTAAAAGTATATGATATTATGTAAATGTTAGAAAAATAAAATTAGCATTTTTAATAATGATGTCATAATATGGTAAGAGTGATGTCATAAATAAGTAATGAATAAATTAATGGTATGTAAGTAGATAAATAAATAATTATATAATTAAAAATAATATTATTTAATGGAAATTTAAGTTAATATATTAAAATAGAATTGGAATTGGAAATTGTGTTAGTGGTGTAGGAAATTATGTTAGTGGATGGTGAGAGAAATAAAATATTAATATTTGGAGATAGTGGAAAAAGATGAAGGATGGTATTTATTAAATAAATATGTTATGAAAATATAAATTATAGTATTAAATACATAAGATAAGGATTTGATTGGTGGAATTAGAATTTAATATGTATAAATATATGTATAAGGTATGTATAAAGATTGGAAATTAATATAATAAGGTGTATTTTGAGTATGCCCTATGGTTTTATCACCTTATCCCTTAAGGATCCTCTTTTTAATAAAACAAACCACTCATTTCTTATCCTATACCTAAGTGACCGAACCAATACACTCATTTTTCTCTTCTTTCTTCACTTTTCTCTCTTTGTTCATGCACTTCTTCTTCTTTGACTTAAGAAAAACCAAAACTAGCTTCTTTAATCTTTCATTTTTCTTCAAAACTTCATACATATTGCTAAGACCATACATTTGGAACAAGTTTGAGTCAAGAGATCTTCATTCCTTCATGTTTATGTAAGAAGCTGAAGTGTTTTGTTCAAAGAAGCCAAAGATTATCACTTCTTCTTTCTCTTTTCAACTTATTTTTCTTTGTTTCAAGCAAGATCTAAGAGAATCCTTCAAGTTTGGCAGAATATCATTCTCTTTTTCATCATTTTATAAAGTGATCAAAACTTCTTTTCTTTGTTCTTCAAGAGTAAGTTAATATCCATTAAGTTCTAAGTGTTTTCAAAGAAACTAAAACATCTATTGATGTTTAACTTCATTTTATGGTTTGATCTAATTCTTTTAAGCACATCCATGTTTGTTTTAGTTGAAGATCAAGCTTAAGGAGGTGAAAGTGGGAAGTTCTATATAGATCCATGGGTTAAACAAGAGAAAAGCATATTTAAGTTAAGATTTTTGTTATTTGGATAAAGGTGAGCCTTGGTGAGTATGAATTAGTTATAAATCTATTGATTTATGTATTTTATCAGTGTTTGATGGTTTGGACAGAATGTTTATGTTAGATTTTGTTAATGATTTGATGGTTAAAGTGGTTAGTGATGTAAGAAGGCATGAATAAAGTGATTAGTGGTTGTGTGGGTGTGTGTGGCTTGTGTTTTCCATTTTAACCAAATGTTTCAAGAAGAAAATTAAAGGATTTAGTAAGATCTAACATAATAATGAATAAATTTTTTTAAACAAAAGATTAAAAGTTAAGGAAATTATAAAGGTTAAGTAATAAGTTAAGTAAATTTGATGATTTAAGGTTCAATTTCATTTTAAATGTATATAATTTAAGAACTATGAAATAAATGATTAAGTTAAAGTATGATTTAATTATTTGACCTTAGATTGAAATAAAAATGGAGTTCTTTTTAAGTATTAAGAATAAAACATAAGGTATGTTATAAAGAGATGGACTTAAGATATGATTTTTAAATGTTTAATGGATTAAATGGAAGCATTTGGTCATGAACTTATGTGGGGACTTGAATGATTAAAGGATTAAGCCTATTAAGTGTTAATAAGAAGATTTATAAGTTTACTAATTAATGATATAAATGGAAGTATATGACATGCTTATGAAATTGGACATAAAGTGGAAATTTTTAAGTGATAAGTGTATAAACATGAAGGCATACAATTATGATGATATTTGGGACATAAATGATTTATGAATTATGAATATTAAATGATTATAAGAAGTAAGGTGAAGTGGTTAATGGATAGTATAATATAAGAGATTTAAAAGATAATCTATTGATAAAGAGATAAGTAAAGAGAAGATTAAATGATATGATTATTACTTGAGAATTATATTAAGGATCTATATAATCATTAAAAAAGGTATATAAGTGTTATTAAGAGATCTAATAAGTCAATAAATAAATGGTATAATATGGCTTTAAATGAGATTTATTTAGTAAATAAAAATTAAGATAACAGTAAGGTATATATGTATGTTAACATATGATTTTAAGATGATTGAGTTTATATGATTATTTTGGATATCTTAATTAATAAGTTAAAGGATAAATAGTATATAAACTGATAAGTGAAATATAAGGTGAAGTGTAAGATAATTGATTATGTTTAAGTATTGGATAATGAATTATGTTAAGGCATGTAGTATAACAAAGATGACAGTAAAGAAATTGATATTATAATATGGAATTTAAGAAATATTTTGAATTATAAGATTAAATTGTTATGTGAAATAGTAAGATAAGGATATATGATGTATTACTGAAGTGTAACTGTATAAATGATAAGCAGACTGATGTTTATGTAAACTGGATATGTGATTAAGTATTAATGACAATTTTTGTAAAAGATGAGTATAAGCAGAAATGTGATATTTCTCAGATAGTTTGATATGAACCTGTTATAACAAAGTTTATTATATCCTTGGAATTAAATAAATAAGAGGATTTAATTGAAATATAAGGAATACTGAGAAATTAAATATATTTAAATATGGATTAGATTATTGATGAATATCAATTGTTTAACAGAATATTAGTTATGTTAATTAATGAAGAGTTAAATAAGGACATAATTATATAGAATATATAATTAAGTAATAAGAAGCAGTTTATAAATAGATATAAGATTATAATTATAAAGTAATATGATGTCAATAAAAAGGTTTTATGATATAATTGCAAACAGTTGCATGATTTCTTAAATAATGCTATGATATGATAAGTAAATAACATTGATGGGTGATTGGTAATACAATGGTATATAAATATAAAGATGATTAATGATGAAATGATTCTTATTTAAGATTTATACTAAGGACTTATATGATAATTGATTATATAATAAATGAATTTTATTGAACAAAATTCTATTATTATGATATATTAGTGAATAGTAATGTAACAGAAAAGGATAATATATTTTATTAAGATATGCTTTGAAGCAGCAAATAAACTAGATGTTTATTTAAAATAATTTTTATAAGCATAGGAAATTAATTTAAATGATAATATGGTTTTTCTATTTGGAGTTTAGATACAGTAAATGAATTGAACTGTTATAAATGATTAATGAGTTTTGAATAGTGGTATATGAATTACAAATGTGAAATAATGAATGATTGTTTTAAAATATTAATTATTAATTAAAGATGAACATTGCATTATGATTAGGTAATTCAGTAGATAATCCTCACGTACCATCAAAGGATTTAAACAAGGGAAAGGATATTCCAGATGTGTGCTAATTAATTTGGAAGTCCTAAATCATTAAATGATCAAAGGGGCGATGGTATAGTAACTCAATAGTATTACAAAATTAATATTGATATAATGATATATATATAATTAACATGTCATAAGCACCATTGCATTGAGCATGAAATATGGCATAACATGACATAGAGAAATAAGGAAGGTGAAAAATGAATAAATGAAAAGGAAAATGATTATATGAATGGTATTGGATATTATAAAATAAAATTCCTATGGAAAATAAAATGGAAGGATAAAGGATATGAAATTTATGAAAAAGATTATAAAGTGGTTTTCAGTATATTGAACCATATGAAATGAAAAGAAATTCCAATACAATGTGCACATATTAAGACAATGATATAATATGAAATGATACAAGAAAATACAAGGGAGAATGCATTACATGAATGCATTCTCATAAATAAACATTTTCATAAAAGTATGATGTTGATACAATTGGTATGATATTTTACACTCATGCAAATAAATGTTAAAATAACATACATGGCATAACATTTATATTTATAAATTATAATGATAATGATATGACATTGTTAATGATGAAAATGACTTTGATGGAAATAATAATGGTATTGATAAGGATATTAATGATATGGAGCATAGTTATGAATAATTAATAACTATTGAAGTATTAGTAATAGATATTGATAAGAATAATTAATAAAAATAAAAATGACATATGATATACATTAAATGATGTATTAAATGATGTATTAAATAATGCATTATAGATAATTGATATTATCTGTTATTATTATATCATGAATATGTTAAAGAAATTATTTATGATGATATTTGATTATTATGTTTACATTAAATAAAATATTAGCACAACTAAGTGCAACTTCTAAAAAAATTATCTATTCCGCAATAATCGTGCAACTTCTAAAAAACATATTTAGCAGAAATTAAAATTATGATTGATGGTATTTTTAAATAACTAACGGTATTATTAATTATGTTGGTAATGACTAATGACGATCCCTATATATGTAACTTAATGATGAGTGTATGTTAATAATTTAAATATGATGATGTTTTAAATTATGATAGTATGATTATGGATTGAATATAATTAAGGGATCGAATACATGATTATATATATAAAAAATACTTAATCATAAATGTATGGAATCCTTTATAGGATGATTATTGATTTTCTTAATAAATAATTAGTAATCATATTACGGGAGCATGTTACACAGCCAAAAGACATGACAGCTCATCTCATATGAGTCATGTGACATGAAAAAAACTTCTAATCTAACGTGCCTAAAACCCTAAATCTAGTGTTCTAATGCATGGAATGAAGGTTTAATCCTATGAACTATGCAACCTAAGCTAAGCATGATAAAAATCCTAAGCTAATGTAGAATAATATATATAAGTTTCATTGTAAAAACTAAGATAACATATATTATGCAAGATGTGTAGAGGAAATGCATGAAATAATGCAAGTAATGCAAGATATGAGTATGATGCATGAGATAATGGAAAATGCATGAAATACTATATGATATGTTAAAGTATGCAAATAATATGTTTGAAAACATAACTTAAACATTCATTTAAGAATTGAGAAAATAAGTGATAATGTCACTTATCATTCATATTTGAACATAAGTTGTCAATTGCCTTAAAGGGTTAGACCTCTTTCCATAAATCACTTACGTTCATGGTTACTTTTTCTATGCCATTCACAATCACCTTCCCCAAAGAAGCAGTTATGCTAGTCATGCTCTCCTTCAAAGCTTCATTAGGGGATTTTCTAAATTCAACCGTAAACTCTTTGAGATACTTGTCAGGTTTCTCACCAACAACAGCAGGTCTCATTGGGTTTATCACATCTTGAAATGAGCACACACGATGCATTCATAAAATTACTTGAAATGTTATGTTTTATATGTTATTGATGTGAAAATAATGTGAAATTATCATTATGATGATAAGCATATCATAAGATTAAAGTTTATAGCTCAAATGATGAAATTGCAAATTTTGACGAAAACCATTGAAATAACCCCTGAACGGTGACTAATCGATGTTTTCGATGTTAAAAACACTTAATTTAATTAATTTACTATGCTCAAAGTGTTTGTGTTAACTTAAATTAGGTATATGCAAATTTTAGAAAAATTCAATTAAAAATTATTTATGATGTCATAACTAAATGATATGAAGTAAGCATGATGTAAGCGAGTGAATTTAATTGTGAATTTTATTAGAAAATGAATAATTATGAATTAATGATGAGTTAGTATGATTAAATAATAAAATGTAAATATTAGAAAAGTAAAATTAGTAATTTTAAATTTAAATGACATGATGATGTCATAAAGTGGTATTATGATGTCATTAATGCATGATAATTAAATTAATGATATGAAAATAAATAAATAGATGAATATATGATTAAAATAGGGTAAGTCAAAGTAGATTTGAATTAGAATAAATAAATAGAAGTGGTATTGGTATTTGAAAAAGTTGTATAAGAAATTAGAAAAGTAATTTTGAAAAAGGTGTTAGTAGATGAGAAAGAATGTAAGAATATTAATTTAATTGGTTTGGAGAATTGATGGATGGTATTTTTAATTAAAATATAAGGTATTAGAGTATATTTTAAGTGTATAAAATGAAATTTAAGTTATGATTGGAGGATTTAAAAATAAATGCAAGAAAATACTTAAGTTAAGGGGCTAAAAGGGGTAGTTTGATGTTATTTAGGGACTAAAATGGAACATTGTCCAAATAAAATGCATCCAAAAAAATTATTCTATCATTTGGATCTCATTTCACTCAATTATTCATTTATTTTCTTATCTGGCCGAAACATACCATCATCCATCACTTATTTCTCCTTTATCCTCTCATTTTCTAACTTATCTCTTCTTTGGCTTTGCATTTCTTTTCTTGGTTTTGGCTTTCTTCCTTTTTCCTCAAAGTAGCTGACATATTCTTCATTCCTCCATCATCTTTCTTCTGAAACTTCATAAATCTTACAAGATTTAAGCAAATAGCTTAAGAAAAAGGCAAAAGACTTCCATTTCCTTCAAAATACCTTAAGGAGCACATGCATGTCCATTTGAAGCATCAAGGCCAAATCTTTATCCTTCTATTTTCTTCAAACCTCAAATATTATCTAAGTTAAATGTGTTTAATGCAAGTTTATGTCAAAATGGTTCCATTTTCTTAACTTTCAAATAGTGATCGAATGCTTCCTTTCTTAAAGCCTTAAAACCGAAGTTACTCTCTTTGAGAAGCTAGAGTTTACAAGTTTTTCATCCTCTTTTGGTCTGGATCCTTCATGATTTAACTAGTTTCATGTGAATACTTCAAGGTAAGGTCAATAGACTTTCTATTTTTCTTTGTTTTAATGAAGACTGAAACTCTTCTTTCATGGATTTTCAAGTTGTACTCAAAAATCATGAAGAACCATATATTTTGATGAAAAACCAAAAATTCTATGAACTAAATCTTCTTTCTATGGTTAGATCTAACTTATTTTAGTGCATGCATGTAGGTTAAAGTTGTAGATCTACAAAGTGGAAGTCAAAAAGGAGAAGAAACATACAAATCCGAAGCATAAGTGCAAGGAGGTTGCTTTTAGGTGGAGATTTGATTATTGGGTCAAAGGTGAGTATGAGTAAGTATCAATAAGTGATTCATTGAATGATTTTATGAAATTTTGGTGGGATTTACGTTCTTACCAAATGGTACTCATAATATTTGATGGTTTTTGGTTTTGATTTGATGAGTAGAAGGCTTAGGATTGTAAAAACACATGAAATAAAAGGATTTATGTTGTATGGGTGAGTGTGTCATGATTTTTCCTTATTGGCCAAATTAATTAATGGAAGGTAAGCTTAAAATGAGATTTAGATGATAATTTACTAGAAATAGAAGATTTTTAATAAAGAGGATAAAGAAAAACAAGCTTAAGATAAGTTTAAATTGATGATTTATGGCTTAATGTCACTTTAAGAGCATATGACTTAAGAATTTTGAATTTAATGATAAAGTTTAAGTATGACTTAATAAATTTACTTCTATTTAAGGTTAAATGAAATTTATAAGGATGAATTACTAAGAAGCTTAAGGTATAAGTACAAAATTTGGACATAAAGTATGTTTAATTGGTGAATTAAAGCTTAATTTCTATTTTTAAGTATATGGACTTTTAAAATAATTCAATATGGATTCTATTAAGTTTAATTTAAGAATATAATAATAATAATAATAATAATAATAAATAAAGATAAATAGAAGTATTAATATGATGGTTAAGGTTGATATTAAGTAAAATAAGGTCATAGGGACTTGAGATGAAATTGATAAGTTAAGTATTAAACTTATGGGAAATTCGGCCATGTTATGAAAAAAGGATTAAAATGGATAATAAGTTAAGCATATAAATGGTATTTTAAAGGTTTAACTAAGTTATAATAAATAGTATTGATGGGGTTAATGAAAATCAAAGAATGTTGATTTAAATTGAGTTTATGATAAGGTATAACTTAAGGTGAGTTACTAAGATTTAGGATTAATCTAAATAAGGACCAGAAGGATTATTAAGTATAAAGAATATTATGAAAGGTTTATTTAAGTCAATAAGAGAATGATATAATAAGGGATTATATACATAAGAATTAAAGAATGAATATACTTAAATGACTTCATTGAATATTTAAGTTAAAGGTTGGATGGTATTTAAGTTGAAATGGTTAAGTAAAGAATTAAGTAAGAATATGATATTAGGTTATACATAAGCCATGGTTGTTGAATATGCTAAGACATGATGAATATGGATGGTTATAGTAAATAATTGATACTATAATATGAAGTGATAAATGTTGAACTGTTGAGCAGTTATATCGAATGCTATTAGACCTAAGATTAAGCATAAATGACAAAAGAATAATTAAGTCAGATTGTAGTTTATATTATTAACTGATTATGAGACATGTTAATGAAGGATGATTTAAACAGATATCAGAAACCTGATACTGAGAAATTACATAAGTTTAAGTATGAATTGATATAATTTTTGGATATTATTAAATATGATAGATTAAAGGATTAATTAAAAGTTACTATTAAAGTCATTAATTGGTTATATGATATCAGGATTATTAAGGAATATATTAACAGGAAATTATTAAGAGTTATTAAATACCTGATTTATGAATCCTGATACTGGATATTCTTACTATACATCTAAGATATCATAAATTCAAAAATTAGTGTTTAAATGGTAATAGATTAATAAATAAATGTTTTAAATACTAGCTGTTTGATAAATACCTATATACTTATAAATTCAGAATAAGATAAGAACCTATTTTTAAATAACATGTTTTGGTTCTTAATAAGAGATAAATGATATAAAGTGTTTTTACAGATTATTAACTATGATATAAAAAAGGTAAGAAAAGACACAATTAAATCATATGCTATTAATTGTCTTATTAAAATGTCATCATAGTTAAGTAATAAGAAGCAGCTTATAATGGGATACAATTAGTTATAAAATTAATTATGTGGCATTAAAATAATGACAAGGTAACTGTAAGTTATTAAATGATTAATTAATATCAGAAGTAAGAGAGTAATAAAATTAAATAGAAAATGATGTTCAAACGATTTTAAATTGAGTATGACTTTAAATAGGATCTAATAAGATATTACTATGATAAATGTTTAGTAATAAATAATATAAATCAAATTAGATATAAGATTGAACAAT
>CANYBF012693939.1:0-12224 GCA_948192965.1 Dalechampia spathulata | reverse complement strand
CCATTTGGATCCCGAAGAGTGCAACTGGGCCTTGGGCTCACAATTTAGGGCTTATGTTCTTTTATTGCTTTATTTTGGTTGGGTTGTATTAAATACCCAAAAGCTTTTTATTTACTTGCTTTCTTTTATTTGGGTGGGTTGTATTTGCCCACATTTTATTTCCTGCCTTTATTTCCTGCTTTTATGCTTTCCTTTATGCTTTCTTTTATGCTTTCTTTATGCTTTCCATATTTGTGTATGCTCTCTTATTTGTCGTATGCCATGCAAAGTATGCTAAACGAACTTAAACCTAAATGTGTGCTTAGGAACTTTCTTTAGAATTAAACGAAGTGAACATAATAAGATAGAATATGAATAAATTGAAACCCTGAACCCAAACTCTGAAGAAATTCAGGCCGCTTTCCAACACGGGAAGGCCCAGGTTTTATTTCCTAGTTTTCTTTTAGTCATTCAATTGAATTGACAAAACAAACTAGGTGGCGACTCCACATCATAAAATGCATTGTTTTCAAAAATAAAACGGGATACGCCATTGAGAGCAAGCACCACGGCATCTCACGCCGAACAGCGTGTGGGGCTCCCGCATCCGGGACGCCCTACTCTCACAGATGGCTTAGAATTTAGACCTGCATTAGAAGCAAACTACCACTGAGGCATCCAAACTGACCTCGCCTCACTCTGTTCAGCCTTAGGATCGTCTCTACCATGATCATATGAAATAGGATTCGACCCTGCTCCATCTGGTCCACCACTAGACCAATCATCATATCACCATGTCTAGACGGGTCAATAAAGAGGAACTGTGCCAACAGTCTGAAGCTAGCTACTCTCAACCATGAAGGGGTAGTCACTACTTTATGGCTATACAATTGAAAGATAGTAGAAAGATCTACAGAACCCTCTACAGTCAATAGTGCCTTTACCATAATAGGGTTGATGTCGAATGCCTTGATCAAATAGGGAATTGCCTCCTCAATAGGCATAGTCATCGTTAGCATCACTGTCATGCTACACAAGACTCCAATGATGGTAGCAAATTCCTTGTACATCAAACATAGCTCCATATGTCTGAACTGAAAGACATGGGTTATTGAATCTTAAAACTGCATAGCAGTATGTAGAAAGGCAAAATTAATGAAGACTTGCTAGAATATCTTCAAGTACTGAAGTCTAAACTCACCTAATTAACTCCATTCAGTGCCACCCCACTAGTGAGAAAGAGTACATATAGAAAGGAAGTATTAACAGAGACTTGCTAGAATATCTTCAACTACTAAAGTTCAAACTTACTTAGTTGGCTCCATTCAGTGTCACCCCATTGGTAGGAAAGAGTACAAAAAGTAAAAAGAGAGTGCTAAGTCATCATTTATGTACACCTGCATGAAAAGAGTATACAAGTTATGTTTTGGTAGTGGAACATAGTGCATAATATTCTGGCAGAAGAATAAAGGTAGTAAATAATCATGGCTTCACTATTAAAATCTATAAAGATATAGTAGTCTCAACGTCTGATAATATTTGACATTAGTACACCATAGCTTGAGTGTATTAAGTAAAATCCATATAAGGCTATACAATCCTACTTTACTATCCTAGTACGGAAGCTAAGAAATGTGATGTAGCACTATAGAGGCTAACATTGAATCACTGATCATCATCATCATCATCATCAATCTAACCCTCCTCTGAGCTGGGATTAGGAGATTCCTTGGTGATGTTATAGTGAGTCAACCACTCATCTGTCACATCATCTAGATGTAGACCTCTCATGACTCAGACATGTCATAATAGTGCCCTTATAAAATCATGTAGGCATATAAGTCATGCATACATACATAAACATCTTGTATAAAACAAGTTATAAGTACCCACATGTAGCTCCAGCGTTTCAATATAGTGATGCTATCGTAACCAAATTAGCAATTGAGAGAGACATACCTTATCATCACGGTTCACCTGTATAGGTTATCATGATCAAAACTCAACAAAACCAAAAGTGTGCTAATACAAGAAATACTACTTACATGAGTAATGTTCGGAGGGGTGAAGGCAATCTCCTCTCTCTCAAGCACCTGGAACATTACCTCATACAGATGCCCAACCCTATCATACGACTACACATAAGGGTTCTATGGTCAATAAAGACATCCATCAATAAATCCCTGAGGGAATTCAAAACCTGGGGGTACCTCAGACTCTCTGCCTCAGCCTCCAGCGCCACCCTGGATGTTGTACTCCATACCCTCTTAGAGGTGTCTCTCCCTCTAGAACTCCTAATGGTGACATAACCACGAGATCCTCTCCCTCTACCTGATGTAGTATGTTGACCTTAGGAAGCCCATCAATGTAGATATAATATCTAAGTTAACACTAATGCAAGAAGACTACAACATCATCTAAGGAGGCATAATAGGCTCCAGCCAATTGACAAGCCCCTCAAGCAAGTCAGTGATATACTCCTCTAAATAGAAGAGATGATGCTCTGGATACTCAACCAGCATGTATCGTTCATCTCTCCACACTAATGCCTTGATATATTGAGGAAGTGGCATGTCCTACCATAAGTCAAGAAAAACTTACAAACATCAATCAGCATAAATGATGCCTGTTCAGGTAAATTTCTAAACTAGTTCCACTTAGTTTTGTAATCATAAAATTATCTTCTTCTTATTTGATCCCAGGTCAAATTGTTGAGAACCTAAACCTCTGAATCCCTAATAGAGTTACCTAGAATCTAAGCATCCATGCATAATATGTAAGAGAACATGCTCTATACATCATGAAGATTACTAACATGTTATAAGCATCGGTTTCTACCAGAGCCCAGAGCAAGGCTTGTAATGCTCATGGATCGAGGATCGCACTTGGAGTGAAAGTGCAGTCTTCCTAAGGGGCTACCTCGGGGAATGATATGAACTCGAAAGAGTCATAAGAAGTCACCATCGAATGGTTCCGGATTGGTCCAACCGACCCATAGTATGAGTGCTAGTTAAACCCTTCAGAGATTGGGTTCGGGTGGTAAAGATCTATTTCTATGAGTTTCCAAAATCAATTTTACTATTATAGTTGGAGCTAATTATCCTAAACAGGCAAGCATACGAGCGTATATGTAAGCATACAACATGACATGTGGTTTGGCGTAGCATGATTGCACATAGAATGGCATCTAATGCTATATGGCATTTGGATGACATAACATGTGCATGACATGTGAAGTGATGGCATAATAAAATGAAATGGCATGTGCATGACATGACATAATAAAATGACATGGCATGTGCATGACATGACATAATAGTAATGACATAATAATATGGCATATGTATGATATGTGAGATGAATGATATGGCGTATGCAAGACATGTAAAGCAAATGACATGGCATATGCATGCCATGTGAAATGGATGATATACCATATGTATGATATGATATAATAATATATGTGAAATGACATGGCATATGCATGACATAGCATAATGATGCGTATGTGAATTGATATTTAACATGGTGTAATGGCAAACAGTTTGGCATGGTATATCAGTGTATAACGTGAAAAAAATAGTGTATATTGCATGGCATATTAGCGTATTTGGATTGTATTAGCATACGAGATATGTGTTATGACATGGCATATGCATGGCATGGCATAGAAGTATGTGATGTGGCATGTGACATGGTATGGCATATATATTTTAGCAAATATAATAAACCATCCAGGAAATAAAATTATGAAAGGCTAGTGAAAAGGATCAAGGAATTAGAGGATACACACAGGATTTTAGGGGATAAATTATTACAAAATAAGAATAATTCTATCTTATTACAAAAAATATCCTTACATACATCAGTTTGGGATGTTAAGTAACGTCCCCTCCTCCTTGGGTATCTTTCCGCTTCAGGTAGCACGAACCAAAAATGCATGAGTAATAAATGATGCAAATAAACAAATAAATTCATTAGTAGCAAATGAATTTAGGACTTATTTGACTAATTCAATGCCATATGAAAGCATGAACCAAGAGTCAAATTCCAAATAATTGTATGGCAACAATCAAGAGAATTAGCATGAGCCGGATCATAAAAATAAAAATAAGTTTGAGCAAAATTATTTTTAATTGAACATGAAAAATCAAATGGGAATTGCTAACATCACATAACAGCAATTGGAGATAGCAACTCAACTAATTTGAATCCAATCATATCAAAAATCACATTTTAACAAGTTAAATAAGCATTTTATCGATAAAAATTAATTTTGAGGCCAAAATTAATTAAATGTGATTAATTTATGATAGATCCAATACATTTGAGTTACTTTAAAACATCAAATGTTACTGGAATTATCCAATTGGGCTTGAAAATGAGTGAAAAATGTGATTTTTCGTGAAAAACACAAGTAACATGCATAGCATGTAATGCTATGTGCACCACATATAAGCTATGTGTTGTGCACATAGCATGATGTATGCCATATGTAAAGAGTAAATTCGTAAGAAAATCAAATTTATTAGCATAAAAATGATCTACAAATAAAATACAGCAACTTTAATGAAGATAGTACCTCATTTTAATCTCAAATAAGCGTTTGAATCACAAATCCATCAAGTAAATGCGCATTTAACTTGAACAATAAATTTTAAGGCTAAAATCAATTAGATCTGGATAATATTTAATAGATCTAGAACATTAAGACTATAGAAAAGCCATTAATGTCACTGGAAACATCAGATCAGAAAGGTTTTCTGGTGAAATCGAAAGCGAATTCAAATTTTCTGGAAAAATAGAAAGGTATGTGCGCAGCACATAAGCCTGCGTGCACCATACATAGGCTATATGTGGTGCACATAGGTGAAGATGAGGTGCACATCACAGAGAAATTTCAAGGAAAATCAAGTTTTTTAGCAAAAACACAATCAACATACAATTTTCAACAAGTTTAATGCAAGAAGTACTCCATTTTAGGGATGAACGTGTGTTCAAATCAAGTGAATGAGCATTTAACTTGAATAATTAATTTTAAGGCTAAAATTAATTAGATCTAGGAAATATATGATATATCTAGAATACAGAGGCATGGATAAGCCTCTGATGAAGCTAAATTCATCAGATTAAGAGCAAAAATAGAGGGAAATTTTGATTTTCTGTTAAATCTCAGGCCTATATAAATAGGAGGAAAATAGAGGTTTTTAAGAAAAACATGAAATTCAGGGTAGATCTAGGTAGATCTGAAGTAAAACTATGTTATTTTGATCATCAATAGGCATTAACAATCAATAAACAAACATGATTGAGGCCAATCATCAAGCAAAGAAGCCAAAATCCATCGATTCAAGTAAAAACAAGAAGAAAAGGGAAGAAAAATGAATATTTAACTTACCACAGTAGGTTTTTCTTCAAGATCTTGCTTCCAAACATGATTAGGAACCTAACTAGTGTTTGTTAGTCTCTAAAATCCTAAGCAATTTACTTAATTATGTGTTTAATTAAGTTTTTAAAGTGATTTTGGTAGAGTTTGGCTATTTTTAGGCAAAATCCAGACTAATTTTCACAAACCCAAGTGATATATTTATAGTGGGAGATGTTAAGTTTTGAAAAATATAATTTTCAATGTGGGATTTGAAAATTTTTAGGCTATTTGCACGGAACATAATACTATGTGTGCCACACATAGCATTTTGACCCATCATGTGGGTCTTACTATGGCTACATCGATATGTGTGCCCCATGTCCAATAATCATCATTTCATGCCCTAAGACATTGTATGATGTGGTGCATGTTAGATTTGGTCCCAAGAAGGCTCCTAACCAAATGTCTTATTTTGCTATATGCATAGCGTATAATGCTATATGCTACACATATAGCATTTTGCCCCTATGTGTGCCACCTTGCACCAGTGAAATGTAACACGCTCCACATGTCAAATAAGCATCATTTGACATACTAAGACATTATGCTATGAGAAACACCCCATGTGTTCTGTTTATGTATTTCACCTCATTCATGCAAATGTAAAATGTTCTAAATGCTTAGAACACTCAAAGAAGGTCCAAAAGCATGTTGTAAATTGGGGTCAATCTCGAGGATGACACTGAGCTGAATCGACCAAAACCCGAGATTGTACAAGGGTGAAAAGTCAAGATCAATAGTTTGCCCCCTGATCAGGACCATTTTGAGGTGACACAAGTGTAAGTCATCAAAATGAGATCTGATCATAACATGAATTTTCATAGAAAGTAAGTAAGGTACCTGACTAATGCTTGTGTTGAGGCCTGATGCTCATGCTAAGGCTTACAGGGTGCTCGCGTTGAGGCTTGCAGAATGCTCACATTGAGGCTTGCTAAATGCTCACATTATGGCTCACATAGTGCTCGTGTTGAGGCTTACAAAGTGCTTTCATTGAGGCTTATATCCTAATTCTACCATTAGGAGCCCGATATTTGAGCTAGAGGATCAATGTTGACCTGTTGGTCGTGCTGAGACTCAGAACCCAATTCTGTCACTGGGTGCCCGGTGCTTGGTCTAAAATAATCAAAGTTAATCAGAGGTCTTTCGTAAGACTGATGGCTTTGCTGTGAGGCTTAAAATCATCTGATGTCAGCATTCAGATGCCTACTGCTAGGGTTTAGGAATCAAGGGCTTGATTCTGTGATCGTTATTGGATCTGGTGATCAATTATTGGACCTGGGTGACCGTCTCTTGGGTAAATGCTCGTGCCATCTAATAAATGTCAAATATCTCCAAAATGGTGTTTAGGATCCTTTGTTGGGGCTTGACATTTTTTGGTCAACGGTTTTGACCAGTAATGATCCCAATTCCGTCACTAGGAGCCCGGTGTTTAGACTAAATTATCAAGGTTGATTGGTGGTCATTGTAAGACCGATGGCTTCATTGTGAATCAAAATCATCTAATGCCAGCATTCAGATGCCTATGGCTAGGGTTTAAAAATCAAAGGCTTGATTATGCGATCTCTGCTGGATCAGGTGGTTAACTGCAAAACCAAAGGTGACCGTCTGCTGGGTTGGAATGATCAATCGTCAGTTCATTTCTTGAACCATCAAATAAGCGTCAAATATCTCTAAAGTCTGCATTTAGGATCCTTTACCGGAATGTGACACTGTTTGGTCAACGGCTTGACTAAAAGTTAAAGGTTTGACTAATTTTGATCATCTGCTGGATCAATTTCTTGTCTATGCTAGGCATGGAAAAACAATTTGTCAGTGAAATTGGCATTGAAATGGTCTAGGAAAAATACCTAAATTTTTAAGTATCAGTTTGCTACATTCTGACTGATTTTTTGGATTTTCAGACGCTACAGGTCGTGAAAATTAGGCTCAACAAAGCAAATGACCTCCAAAAATTCTGAAATTTTTATGAGAGGCCTAACTTTCCATTTGCATCTTCATGGGACCCAGGCGCACGTTAGCAAAGGCTCTTACAGGCCAGCGTATGTTAGCAAAATTTGCTACATGCAAAGCATGTTCCACTACATGCTACGCATATACCTTGAAAATTTTATATTCTGAGGCCTTCAATCTAAAAATTAGTTTGTTTCTACTCCCCAAACCAATTTTCTCTCAATTCCCCAAACCTAAAACTCAACATTTTCTCAAAAATGGCAAGAATTAGAATGCAACTGACCGTCCGAGACCCAAAATCGGTCTTAAGCTACGCTTTAACTGAGCACATAACTTATAATGCTTACTTCAGGGCTCATTTTGGTGATCCAATTGCAGAAACCTTTGTCATAGGCTCTCATCAATCCCAAGCTCCTCCCGAGAAGGTGAGTCTTTCATGTTTTGGCTAGGTTTTTTGGTTTTTTTCAAAAGTTGAGTTTATGCTTGTTTTGCTACGTTTAGACCAATGTTGGACTTGAATTTGATGTTAAGCTAGTGTTAGGCTTAGTTATACATGTGTTTATCGAGGTGATTCGATAAAAATTAGAGTTTTTCAAGTGGGTCTTGCTATGTGTTGCACACATAGCACTATGTTTGCCATCATAGGCTATGTATGGCACACATAGGGTTGTGTGCTACGTACATAGCAGCGAGAAATAGGCCAAAATAAGCATTTTTTGACCATTTTTCAAAGGATTATGTGTCTTTTTGATTCATATACATGAATAGGTTGATTTCGAGGCTGAGCGAAGGAACTTGGACCTTTGAAATTTGTCTATATTCTATAATTCAGTCTGAAAACTAACCTAAATTCTATAACTTATAGAGGGAGTGAACAGTCATTGGAATTGGCAGCATCCAAGGGATCTTTGAATGGTACTCCCAATTACCTCGGGAGATTCATATCAGGGTGGACCAGAGCTATTTTGGTTCATATATCTCTTGTTTTATCGGTATGGAGAAGAGATGCAACAGATTGGTCATCACTGTCATGATTAAGTGATGGATGGATTCTACTCACACCTTTCATTTTTTAGTGGGTGAGATTGCTATCATTCCAAGTATCTTTGCTGGAATCATTGGGTTAGAGTGTGCAAGGTTGCCCATTCAGTTTGATGCCAGGCTAACATCATCGCGTTGGTCATATGGCATGATCTTTGACCTGCTAGGTGTGTCTTCCAGTATGAGAGGTGGACACAACATATCATATGACTGTCTTCAAAAGGCATTACTGGCAAAGATACTTGATAAAATGATCTCTATAGATCAGTACACTCATAGCTTTTTACTGTATGTACTGGGTGTACTCTATTCAACGATAGTAGAAACAGCATCCATATATGTGTACTATAGGTTCTCCATGATCTGGATACCATTGAGAGATTAGACTAGGGCAGCACTGGTCTGGCTCATCTAATGTAAGGACTAGATCTCTATAGTAGGCAATGCAGAAATCATTTCATTGGTTACTGGTAGGTTATTGAGGTAAGCAGAATTTTGTTGATTCTGATACTGGTGCTTGACTAAATCTTTTGCTGATTGTATACATTGATTTTACAGATCATGGTGTATGAATTTGGGCTACTGCCAGAGCCCGAGATCCCATAGGGAGTACCGCTTAGTTTTCCCCGTATGCAAGCATAGAGTGTGCCGTGTCGGAGGCTCGATTACACCATGGATGAGTTGAGAGAGTGTCTCAATGATCAAACTTGGGATCAGGTAAGAAAGAAACAATTTAATTAGTATTAAAATGAATTAAATTGGTTTAAGAAATACCTGAGCAGGCATCTGTTTATCTATTGTTATCTGGATAAGTGTGCCCTTATCCCTGGAGTAACATGTTTCCAAGGCTAGAATATCTAAATAGTTCAGCACATAAAGATAAGTGCCATATGTTGCTGGAGAGTCCTAAAGGTAAACTCTTTTACTTGGGCGAGCATATCATTGATAGGCAGCTGGGGCCAAAGAGCTGTTTAGAGCCTATTGCACCACCTCATATGATGTTTTGGGCATCTTGTACTAATACAAACCTAGAGGTGATTGCTGCATTGATAGGCATTCTTGGGTGAGAGCACCTGTCTAAGTCACTGATAGATTATCTCACCTTCATACAGATGAGGCTGTTGGGGCCTGTGGAGCTTTCCATATGTAGAGACCAGCATGACAGAGCTAGTTGGTCTGGAGTCAAACCTGATATTCCCTGGGGTAGAGGTGGACGTCGTGGTTTATCAGCCGTTGGCAGTTCTTGAAGTGGCAGTACCTCAAAGAGATATCATGATTCTAGACCCGATGCGACCCCTCCGGGATTAATGTCTGACACTCCAGAAGTACCCCCTAGATATGAGCATCCTTTAGAATTCATTGAGGGTCAACTGATGTGGCCACAGAACCCACTGATATATACTTATGACAAGACTAGTCATCCTTATAAGACCTCCTTCCCGATACCGGCAAGGGATGAGATTAAGTTTTACCCACCGAATACCACTCATGTGAGTATATATGCTTTATACACTTTCGGCTTTAGTGGTTTTACATGTATTTGATTTACGCAGGTGCCTTGTGATGCCATGGCTGATGCTACAAGGCTTCTGACAGGATTGCATCACTATCATACTTCTGAGATGCTTGGCGTTCAGGTGAGTACCTTTTATAGGTGTAATGGAAATGCATAAATGCTTGATTTATATGCCTATATGCTTATGTTTATAGACGAGCAGGCATTTGAAGTGAGAGGAGCGAGATTGCTATGCTCAGATGATTGAATAAATGGGCAAAGAGATTGCTCGGCTGATAGCGTGTCTGGAGTGTTACAACATCGAGGTTCCTGATAGTCCAAGTCCGAATGAGGATCAATCAGGCGATGATGATGCTTAGAGGAGACATGATGTCTAATTCCCATGTACATGATATCAAAAATCTATAGTTTCTGTATTAAAATAATAAGGTGGTGTGTTATAGTCTGGCATGTGGGTCTAGTACACTAGAGTTGTGGTGTACTAACTTTGAAAACAACTAAAGACTTCAACTTTGTATCTTTTGGATTTATTAGTGGAATCCAAAGTTGCTTGCTGCTATAAATATCTCATTCTTTATGTTTTATTACCAAAACATAATTTCTTTGTTCCTCTGTGTAGAAACTAGATATACAATGACTCAGTAATCACTGTCTGCTTTTTGTGCTCTCTCCCGTCAGTGGGGTAACAATGAATGGAACCGACTATGCAAGATCGAACTCCAGTATTTGAAGACCTTCTAGTAAGTCTTGCTTAACAATGTTTTCCTGCACATCGCCATGCAATTCTGGGATCCAGTGGCTCATGTCTTTCAGTTTGGACATGTAGAATTATGTCTAATGTATGAGGAATTTGTTGTTATCCTCGAAGTTACTTGTACTATGACTGCAATGGTAACAGTGCCTGTGCCCATTGGAGATGCATTCTCATATCTAATTAGAGTTTTTGATATCAGCCCAATTAAGGCGAGGTCACTTATGACTACAGAGGGTTACATCGACCTTACTGCTATTTTCAGTTGTGTAGCCAAAAACCTGTGGATACTTCCTCATGGTCGAGGATAGTGGGATTCAGATTGCTAGCATAATTCTTATTTGTCAATCTATCTGGCCATGGAGATTTACTGATTGAGCCTCTGATAGATCAAATGATGTAGGGTCAGACCCCTTTTCCTATGGTCATTCCAGAGACAATCCTCAGATTGGACAGAGTGAAGTGAGGATAGTCTAGGTCCTTCAATGGTAGTCTACTTCTGCTCCAAATAAGAATTCTAAGTTGCCTTTACAAGTTTTAAACTTTGAAAAAGCTGCATTTTGCCCTAATTTTTGCATGAGTTACCTTTTATAAGGTTATTAACTCATCAGGCTATTGTTGTATATATTTTTTTATACCCTAACTTTTGCCTGAATTACCCTCTTTGGTTTTCAGCTCAGCGGGTCGCTCTAATTTTTGCCTGAGCAGCCTTTTACAAGATTTTCAACTCAGTGAACTTTTGTTTTTATTTTGTTATAGATTTAGATTTAGAAGAAGCTTGGGATTCTGACACCACCAATGGGTGATCCACAGAGATACCTACCTCATAGCCACATATGGAGAGGCTACACCTTTACTGAGGCAATGTCACTGACATTCCATGGCTGGATTTAGTGGATGGGGACTAGGCTAGAGAGTGAGATCAGGTGGACCTGTCCTTGGTGGCACATACAGCATGTAACTATCGTCAAGGCATGGGACAAAATAGTGCTCGTTTTAAATGCGTGTGAAAATGCAACTTTGACATCTTGTATGTAAATGAAAATTGTGATAAGTATGCACGTGAGAATCTAAAATGAAGTCACTCAGTTATTGCATTAAGTTTATTGCGTCCTGACATCATTGTTATTGTTTACAACTGCTAGTCTTGCTTTTGCTCTCTACAGCATAGCTCTCTTGTAATACTCCTCTCTGGCATCGGCTTCGGATTTCAATTGAAGCATCGCCATCCATTGACGACAAGGACCAGAAACCTCAGGACAGGCAATCTGGCGGGCACGGTTTGTGGAGACCCATACCGTCCACACAAGACTCGCTAAATGGCACATAATCGGCCCAAACGATCTGGCCAATCTGCTACAGCAACACCTTACTGCCAAAGAGGCCACAGTCGTCTCGACCAGAAACTACACGGTATGTACCGACTCACTTTGCCTGGAGGGCTCTCTAGTAAGCCCGACTTCTCCTGCAACCAAAACTTGAAAAAGAAAAAGAAAAAAAAAGAAAAAGAGAAAAAGAAAAAAATAAAAGCTCGCTGAGTTGAAAATCTTGCAAAAGAC
>CANYBF012693789.1:0-19184 GCA_948192965.1 Dalechampia spathulata | reverse complement strand
CCCGTACCACTTCCTAAACTCACATAACTTGCCTATTTGGCAAGCCTAACTCATCCCTACACAACCCAAACCTGTCTACCAACCCTGCAACACTTCAATACACAATCCTAAGCACAAATCCAAGCCGTCCCTCATCCGACCGAGAAGACACGCTTCCCAACGAGGTGACGTCACACAGTCAAGCATATAAACACATTCATTGCCACATGAATTCACATATACTCATTCATATACATTCATACACATACCAATACATTCACGTATACACATACACCTAAAGATACGTGCACATACATCCCTAGGTATCTCTATACGTATAACTCCTAGGGTCTCTATCGTGGGTGTAACACATATGTTGATTGTGTGCCTTGAGCATTATCTCTTCTACTTCATGGAGCACATCATTAATTTGTGTGAAGGGCCAGTAGGTCAGGTAGAGCTCGTTGCACCTCCTTGGATGATATCTTGATCATCTTATGTTAGTGTTGAGTATGGCTGCACTGATAAGCTTCCTTGGAAGTGATTTTTGAGTATCAATTTGTTAGATTTTGATCAATTTATTGAATTTTTTAGACATTGTGAGTCAAGAAAATCAGACTCACTAGGGAAATGATCTTTGAAAATTATGAAATTTTCAAGAGATGCAGTAGTAAAGAGAGCCCTAACTGGGATAGTACTGGTATGGCTTACCTAATGTACGGATTGGATCTTTGTAGTAGAGATTGTAGAGATAGGATCATTGAATGTTGGTTGATGATTGAGGTATGCTACCTTCTTATTATGCCCTTATATTCTAATTGATTCTATCATAAATGATTGTATTAATCTTTTTACATTATGGCTGATGAGTTCAGCTTGCTTCCTGAGCTAATATTTTTGAGTGGATTATCTCTCAACTTCACTTGCATGCTTGCATGGAGTGTCCAACATAAGAGGATGACAATTGATTTGGATGCATTAAGGGAGCACCTCAAAAAGCTCACCTGGGACTAGGTAAACAAGAATTTTATCAATATAAATCAAATGGAACTAGTTTAGAATATACATGAGTAGGTGTCATTGATGCTGATTGATGTTCATTTGGATGAGTGCAGATTCATCTTGAACTATAGCATCGTACGCCTCTTCCTAGATATGTTAAGGTATCAGTGCATAGGTGTAAGTAACACATGTTGATTGAGTGCCTTGAGCATTATCTCTTCTACTTGGTAGAGCACATCATTGATTAGTGTCAAGTGTAAGTAGGTCAGGTGGAGCTTGTTACACCTCCTTGGATGATGTTCTGATCATCTTATATTAGTGTTGAGTATGGCTGCACTGACAAGCTTCCTTGGAAGTGATTTTTGAGTATCAATCTGCTAGATTTTGATTAATTTTGTGAATTTTTTAGACATTGTGGGTCATGAAAATCAGACTCACTAGGGAAATGATCTTTGAAAATTATGAAATTTTCAAGAGATACAGTAATAGAGAGAGCCCTGACTGGGGTAGTACTGGTATGGCTCACCTAATGTACGAATTGGATCTTTGCAGTAGATACTGTCGAGATAGGATCATCGAATGTTGGTCGATGATTGAGGTATGCTACCTTCTTATTATACCCTTATATTCTAATTGATTCTATCATGTATGATTGTATTGGTCCTTGTAGATTAAGGCCGATGAGTTCAGCTTGTTTTCTAAGCTAATATTTTTGAGTGGATTGTCTCTCGACTTCACTTACATGCTTGCATGGAGTTTCTAACATAAGAGCATGATAATTGATTTGGATGCATTAAGGGAGCACCTCAAAAAGCTCACCTGAGACTAGGCAAACAAGAATTTTTTTAATATAAATCAAATGGAACTAGTTTAGAATATACATGAGTAGGTGTCATTGATGCTGATTGATGTTCATTTGGATAAATGCAGATTCATCCTGACCTATAGCACCGTATGTCTCTTCCCAAATATATTGAGGTATCGGTGCATATGTATAAATGACACATGTTGATTGAGTGCCTTGAGCATTATCTCTTCTACTTGGTAGAGCACATCATTGATAGATGTCAAGGGCCAGTAGGTCAGGTAGAGCTTGTTGCACCTCCTCGGATGATGTTCTGATCATCTTATGTTAGTGTCGAGTATAGCTCCACTGACAAGCTTTCTTGGAAATGATTGCCTATCAGAGTCACCGATGGATTACCCGATCTTTGTTCAAGCGTAGTTGCTAGGACCTGTGGAGCTCTCTATAAGCAGAGGATAGAGTGCTAGAGCTAGAGGATCTCGTAGCTCTGCTACAGCTAGGAGCTCTTAAGGGAGAGGTGCTCCTAAGAGGTTGTAGAGCATACCATCTACGATGGCACCAAAGGTAGAGGTGATAAGTCTCGAGGTATCCCCTGGTTTCAAGTACCCCTATGGCTTCATTGAGGGATAACTTTTATGGCTGCATAACCCATATATGTAGTCGTATGACAGAGATAGGCACCCTTGTAAGGTGACGTTCCATGTACTAGAGAGAGAGGAGGTTGCATTCACTCCTTTGAGTACCACTCATGTAAGTAATCCTTTGTGCATTAGCATGCTTCTGATTCCATTGAACTCTGATTGCAATTATAATGACTTATGTAGGTGCCTCAAGCTACCATGGCAGATGTTTCCCGACTACTAACTAGGCTATGCTAGGACCATAACATGGAGATGTTGAAGTTACATGTGAGTACCTGTAACTTGTGTTATGCAAGATATTTATGCATGTATGCTTAATTATATGTCCATATGATCATGTAATGCAAAGATGTTATTATGACATGACTAAGTTGTATGAGGTTTATATCAAGATGATGTGGCGATTAATAACTGACATCACTCATCTGATTGAATGTCTGGCACACTACAACATTATGGCAGAGTCTCCCAACCCTAGCTCAGAGGAGGGTCAGATTGGTGATGATGATGATGAGTAGTGATCCAATTCCAGCCTTCATAACATTACATTGCATCTCTTAATTTTTGTAAGAGGATAAAAGAGTATGATGGCTTCTACTTAGTCACTCAAGCTATGGTGTACAAACATTGGAACATCATCATATACTGGAATATTGTATCTTTTAATTTTGATAGTGAAACCATTCAGCTTGCTACTGTTATTCTTCTACAATAATATTATATATTATGTTCCATTATTGAAATATAACCCATCTATTCTTTTATACAGAAGTAGGTAGATGATGACTCAACAATCACTTTATACTTTTGGTACCCTTTCTCGCCAATGGAACAATATTGAGTGGAGGTGATTAAGCAAGTTTGGGCTCCTATACTTAAAGATGTTTCATCAGGTTTCTATCAATTCTACCTTTTCACATGCCACCATACAATTCTAAGATCCAATAACCTATGTCCTTTGCTTCAAACATGTGGAGTTATATCTGATGTATGAGAAGTTCATCATTATCTTTGGAGTCTTGTATAGCATGATAGTGATTCTAACAATGCTTGTGCCTACCAGAGAGACGATTCCTCTGATTAAAGTGTTTGACATCAGTCTTATGATAGCAAGGTCATTGTTGATTATGAAGGGTTTTGTAGATCTCTCTACCATGTTTCAATTATGCAATCATAAGTTGGTGACTATCCTTTCATGGTTAAAGGTATCTAGGTTCGAATTACTAGTGCAGTTCTTATTCGCTGACCCATCTGAATGTAAGGATTTGATGATTGGTCAATTGATAGACTAGATGGAGTAGGGTCAGACCTTATTTTTTATGATCATGGTAAAGATAATCCTTAAACTATATGGAGTAAGATGGGGTCAATCCAAATGCCTCAGTGGTAGTCTGCTTCTACTGTAGGTATGATTTTACGCCTCCTTTGCAAGTTTTCAACTTAGAAAATCTATATTTTACCTTAACTTTTACATGAGTTGCCTCTTATGAGGTTTTTGGCTTAATAGGCTATTTGATTAGACCTTAATTTTTGCTTGAACTACCTCTTTGAATTTTCAATTTAATGCATCACTTTAATTTTTTCCTAAGCAACCTTTTGTAAAATTTTCAACTCAACAAGCTTTTATTTTATTTTATTTATTTATTTTTATAAATCTAGCTTTAAGAGAAGCTGGGGATCTTGGTACCACCAGCAGGTGATCCATAAAGATATGTGCCTCATAGCCATATGAGGAGAGGCTACACCTTTAGCAAGGCACGAACATTGACATTCGATGGCTAGGTTGAGCGGATGGGGGCCATCCTTGAGAGTGAGGTCAGATGGACCTATCCTTAGTGGCATATCCAACACATAATATGAGGACATATATAGACTATATTGCACTATTAAGATTTAGACGCTACACCCACTACAGTCCTACTAGAGTCTATTATCAGTACGCTCACAGATAGACTATCCCTCTACTGACAGAGTTTGAGGGAGGATGATTGTTATCCTGTTTCTTAGAGCATGTAAAGAGGACTTAACCTCCTCTCAGGATCGTGCTGGTAGAGACCCCTAGAGTTAGATCTGCTACAGATGATGAGTATAAGTTGTAAGTATTGTACCATACTTAGATTTTTGTATTACATGAGCTGTTAGATAATAAATAATGATTTTATGTTTGAAACTTTTATTACTTATGGCTAAGTTTATGAACATGTATTCCATTTGCACTACTGAAATTAAAGCATTTACATGAAAAATGTTAAAACTGACACAAAAGTTCTAATATACATCAAACTTAACCCTTGTTGTTGACCAGTCTCGTGTAAGATTTTCTGATTAACTATTTTGATGCTCTCCTTTTGCTTTTAAGAGCTATAACTTTTACATGAATCATTCGAGTGGATTATCAACTCATTGAGTGATCATTTTTCTTTGTATCTTTTTCTTTTTTTCCTTTGCTTTAGATAAATACTTCTTCAATCAATCAAGGTTGATAGGTTTGGAGAATTCATTACACTTCAAGTTTGAAATACGGACAATGTCTTTAGACAAAATCTTCTTAACCATGAATGGGCTTTCTAGTTTGGTTTGAATTTCCCGTATGGGTCATGAATAACTAGTTTAACTTGCATCAGAACCATATCACCTTTTCGTATAGCAATAGGCTTGACTTTTTTATTAAATGTATTTGTCATATGTTTCTTGTAAAGCTATAAATGATAAAGTGCCTTCAGCCGTTTCTCATCAATAGTAACCAACTGTTCATATCTAGCTTTCTTCTACTTGGCTTCCTATAACTGAGCTTCCAAGACAACCTAAAGTGACTTCAACTCCACTTCAATTGGTTATATGGCTTCTATCCCGTAAACCAAAGAATAAGGGGTAACACTTGTAGAACTCTTTACAGTGGTTTTATAACTCCATAAAGTAAATGGTAACTACTCATGCCAATCTTGATAAGTCTACACTGTCTTGACCAAAATCTTCTTAATCATTTTATTGGATGCTTTAACTACCCTATTAGCTTGATGACAATAAGAAGAAGATCGGTGATGCTTGATCCCATATCGTTCTAACAAATCAATTACTTGGCCTTGGAACTGCACACTATTGTCAAACATTAAGTGAGTCAGTACTCCATATCAACATATGAGATTATTCTCTATAAAATTGGCAACTTGCTTTACCTTCAATTTATTATAGGATTCGGCTTCCACCCATTTAGAGAAGTAATTGATAGCTGCTAAAATGTACTGATGCCTATTAGAAGCATTAGGATGGATCTCACCCATAATGTTGATTCCCTAAGCTAAGAAAGATCATAGCATCATCAAAATTTGCAATTCAATTAGTGGGATGTGACTTAAATCTCTGTACATCTGATACTCATGACATTGCTGCATAAACTGTATACAGTTTGTCTTTATGATAAGCTAGAAATAACCTTAGCATAAGATCTTTTTATATAAAGTTAATCTCCTTTCCCGATATGCACCGAAGTTATAAATAATCAATTATTCTTCTATAAAGAACACCCTGATGCCAAGTAAAGTTGGCTGCTAGCCTCCATAAAGCTAGCTTATTAGTCTTATTAGCTTCCTCCAAATGAGCACCAGTTTTTAGAAAGTGTATGATATCAACATACTATAAAGCCTCATCTTACTAATCTAGTATCATAACCCGCTCACCCTCATAGCAAGAAATCTTTGACTGCTCGATGAACACAAGTTAAACTTAACATTATGGTTGCTCATATACTGAAGTCACTATAGCCAAAGCATCGATTATCTTATTCTCATCACACGAGGTGTGGATGAACTTACACAAGCTGAAATTGTAAATCATGAGCTTCATGTATTCAACATAAGGCTTGAACTACTCTTCTCTAATATCTTACTCAGTTATGGACTAGTGAATGACAAGCATCAAATCACTAAATACATCTACTACTTAAGCCTCAATCATCAACAATACTTCAAGCTTAAATAAATATGATTCATACTTAGTCATATTGTTAGTGACTGGGAAGCTCAGATACTTTGAGAGCATGATCAGTTAACCTTTAAGAGTGATTAACACAACCCTTATGTCTACATCTCTTTTATTGATTACGCCATCAAAGTGTAACTACTATTTCTGGACATCAACTATCCCCAAGTGCTTATGTAGAAAGTCCAGTTAAAAAATCTTAGAATCATCCATCACCCTAGATACTAAGAATTTAGCAATTGCCCTGCCTTTAATCACTTTCTTAGTGATGTACTACATAATAAATTTTGATAACATGATTAGCCACCTGGAAAGCTTCCCTACCAACAAAGGAGCTTCATACAAGTACTTCATGGGATCAACCTTAGAGATCACCTGGACTTGGTATGATTTGAAGTAATATTTAAGCTTCTTAGTGACCTATACCATAGTTATGTATAACTTCTCAATATTATTATACTTGCACCCTATTGGCAACAACTTCTTACTCAGATAATAGATAGCATGTTCAACTTTGGCTTCATTCTCCTGAGTAATCATAGCACCCACTGACTCCTTCTTTAAGGCTAGATAGAGCAATAATGGCTTCCATGTTTGAGGCAGCTATAGAATTGGTGGGTTGGAGAGGTAATACTTTACTCTTTTGAATGCAAACTAGTAATTCTCATCTCAAACCAAGGGCTAGGTCTTCCTCAAAATCTTGAAGATAGACTTATATAAGGTAGTGAGCTTAGTAATGAATTTATTGATGTATTAGAGTTATCCTAGAAATCCTTTAACTTTGGTCTTAATTCTAGGTATAGGCATCTCACAAATTGACTTTGCCTTATCGGGATTCTCCTCAATGCCTCTTTGATTGACTACATAACCCAACAGCTTACCAAATATCACCTTAAATGTGCACTTCTTTGGATTCAGCCTGAACTCATACTTCTTAATTCATGTGAGAAATCTGTTAAGAGCAATTAGATGTTCTCCCATGGTAGGAGACTTAACTATCATGTCGAGGGTAGTGGCTCTTTGATAGGTAGCACCTACATTCTTCAAGTTAAAGGGCATGACCTTGTAATAATAGGTCCTCCACTCTATGATGAAAGTTGTCTTCACCTTATCCATAACAGCCATGAGAATCTGATTGAACTTAGAAAACCCATCAGCGCATGAGTACATAGTACTAGCAGCTACACTATCAACCAATACGTTAATGTAAGGCAAAGGAAAGTTATCCTTTAAGCATGCTTTATTCATATCTTTGTAGTCTACATAGACCTTGACCTTGCCATCTTTCTTGGGAACTGGAATCATATTGATGAATTGTTTGAGATAGTCAACCACCTCGAGGAACTTAGCATCCAACTGCTTGTAAACATTCTCCTTAACCTTCTAAGCCTAATCTGGTTGAAGGCAATGCAGTTTCTGTTAACACCCGACATATCTTCATAGCCTAGAGTAAAGGATTTCAAATATTTCTTCAACACTTTAATAATTTATGTTCTCTCTTTAGGGGTTATGTCTGATGTAATATGAAGAAGATAGGGTTTATCATCTATGCTAATGTTAATAGTTTTTATGTATGATGTGTTAATGTTAAAAATGCTCATGTAATGCTTATGTTTATGTATAAGACCATCAGAATACACATCATAAACATAAGCAAAACTATTCTTTATTGCATTATATTCGGAAGGGATTACATCAACATCAAATAGTACAAAAATAAGGATATCATCATCCTATACAAAGGTTCATTAAAGGTATTATCTACTAAGGTGGTGATATCCTTATAGAGCTTCTGAAGTAGTAGATCTCTCATATACAAACTTTATAGCTTGGTCTCTAGTATAACCACTGTAGCAAGTCCTGACTCAAGGCAATTGATGGTGAGATTCACAACATCACCAAAGATTTAAAAGTCACCATCAAGGCTAATAATGGAGGTAGGAGAAACCTTTCCTAATGTTTTCAAGGCTGAAAAGTCATAAACATCGATAAAGATGGAAATTATTAATCAAAGGAATCATTTAAGTTAAGAAACTTGAGAGCTCAATCATACTATATCTCCCCTTGGATAAATGCAACCATCTTACATTCTTTTGGCTTGTCTGAGGTGTAAGGGTCAAACCTGATGCAGTATCAACCCAAACCCTTACCAGGCATGAAGTTCATATTTTATATCATCTTCTCCATGGCCAAACTTAGTTGGTGCGAGTATGATTTAGGTTCTCAGATGGTAATGATCCGAAAATCAGTCATGAGAGGGACATCCTTCCTAATGCAAGTTAAAACAACGTCATCATCAATAGCAATAGTAACCATACTTTTATCATATGGAAACTTGATCTTCTGATGCAAGATAGATGTCATACCTCTTAATAGGTGAAACCACGGTTAGCCCAATAGTAAGGTAAAGGATATCAAAATGTCCAGGACTTTGAACTCTACTATCGATTTGATCGGCCCAACTATTACAATAGTAATGAAAGTGCAAATGACCTCTTATTTAGATTTATCATATGCCCTAATGATAGTCTTAGATGGCTTTAGGTCTATAAGCTAAACTCTAAGTTTAGAAAATACCTTGAACACAAAAACGTTGATGCCAGAACCATCATCCATTATGATATAAGGAATGGTGAAGTTCATAATTTATGCCCTGATGAAGAGTGCCTTATTATGATGGATACCTTTAGCTGGAAAATTTGTATTTGAAAAGGTGATCATGCTAGACTTTAACTCCTAATTAACTAATTAGCTCTTCATATTAAAGGCAAAGGTGATCATGCTGGACTTTAACTCCTAATTAACTAATTTGGCCCGTCAATACTATTAGGAAGATAGCATCAAGTCTCAGATACTGATGTTAGCTTGCATCTTCTTCAACTGATTGATGACTACATTATCAGGCTAGGCAACCTCTTTACTCTTATCAGTAGGTTGTAGGGCTAGAGCACTACTCGGACCAGCCTCATTCTCAATAGGACTAGCCTCAATTGGCTTCTTTGAAGCATCTGGTTTTTCTCAAGATTGGGAGGAGTAAACACCTCACCACTTTGGATCATATTAAAAATCCAAAAAGACATATTATTAGTACCCAATCCTTTTTGTTGATTAGGAGATTTGGATACCAGCTTGGAAACCTTGGGAGTTTCAATTAACTCATCCTTATTCAACTTCTGAACCTCTATCGATTTAGATTTAGACTAAGTATTTGTAGACTTATCCTTTGAACTATCATACTAGATGTTGATAACACTAATATTGAACCCATCACTAGATCAAAAGCTAATAACAAATAACCAAGCAATCTCCTTACTATCGAGGGGAGAGAAGGAATTAAGAATTAAGGATTCTGGGAGCTATAATTGCATCATATAAGTACGATTGGTCTTGTGGTAATTTGGTAATAGGTTTATCTTGGTAGAGGGTTTGGATTTCTTAGGATCCTTAAGCTCACCCAAATTAATAAGGTCTTAAATGACATGCTTGAGAAATCAATAGTCATTAGTGTTGTGGTCATAGTGTTAATGGTAATGGAAATAGGTTTTGGTGTCTGCTAAGTCTAGGAGTGGTGCTTGGAAGTTTGGCTTGAGAGGTTTGATGAGTTTTACTTTTAAGAGACACCTAAAAACCTTGGAAAGTAGCATTCCAAGATTTGAGTACCTCTGGGTTTGGGCAGTGTTATAGAGTATGGGGTTTTGTATTTGCAAGGCATTAATATATTAGGATTTATACTATGTTTAGGTGTAAGTGGTGGTTTTGAGTTTGATGAAGGAAGACTCCCTCTTTTTTAGCCCCTTGGTATGCTCAATCCTTTGACTAACTGAATAAATATCTTCAAACATGTGGAACATTGGATACCTCAACTTATCCTGATACAATGGCAACGACCCTATGATAAGCTTGTTGATCATGTTTGCTTTTGATGGCTTCTATCTAACCAGTGCAGCCTTATCCATCCATCGGCTAAAGTAATCTATGAAAGACTTATTAGCCTTTTATTTCAACATTTCCAGATCCATCAAGATGATATTGAAATGGGACTTAAACTCGTATTGCTTATAGAATGTAGTGCAAAGAAGCTTTCACTCAGTCATAGTTGCCTTGTTGAGATTGTGATACTAGGCCAGCATTAGTCCCTCTAATGAGATGAAGAATAATCAAACTATCTGATCATGCAATAAGTTAGTAGTGTTCATCATCATGGTATAGGTCTTTAGATGGTTCCTTAGATCTCTAACTCTATTATATTTAAGAACATCCAAAAGCTTGAACTTGGTAAGCAGTCCCCTAATAGCCCGAACAGAGAACTCATTAAAGTCTAGGTTAAAACCCATTCTTTAGTCTTCATGATAGACTATAGTTGTTCTATCTTCTGTTCTAGTGTAGAAGTCCAGATTTATGAATGTCATGCATATGGAGTGACATATCATTATCTATCGCAACATCATATAAGTTAATCATCTTACCTTTTCCTTGATAGGAGTTGTTGGAGTGATAAAGTCTTCGAGACTGAGAGCCTCCTAGATCTGTTGTTACAGAAGAGCCTTGAAGTCATTGAACAGAAGTTTAGCCATAGATTGGTCAATAAACTATTGACAGTGATAAGTGATGCATCATTGAGTGTAGTATAGGCAATCTCAGATGGAGAAGCAATATCCTTATAAGGTTGTGGTTCTAATATGTTTCTGTACATCATGGAAAAGGTTAGCATGGATGCATATATATGCGTATGTTCTTACATGTAGTGCACATGATACGATACATAGGATGTATGCATGGCCTATAGTAGGAAACATTCAGTGTTATGGTTACAAAGGAAATTTTTTAAGGAAAATTTACATGAGTATACATGTATGCATGTTAGATAGAAAATATGAAAAGGTTAGTAAATATATAGCACATAATAGCGCTCCCTACCACCCTTATATCTCTACAAAGATTGGTCAGTCTAAAATATCTCATAAGTAGGATACTAGCCAAGAGTTACATTAGCAACTCGAGACACAATACTCTTAACATGTGAAGCAAGAAAAGGGGTGATTATTGCTCGATCATGTAAGGGATTACGATGAAAATTCAACAATATTTTAGCATGACCATAGTGCTATGATAAGAGAATACTAATAGAATGAGGCATGAGTTTATGTAACCATCATAGAATCATGAAAGGATTTTGACTCTTAACATAGAAAAATAAGGTAAGGAAATATGTCAGATTTGGGCAAATCAACTAATATGATAAGGCATAGATCCACATATATGCAATCAAAAGATCCTAATTTTAGAATGTTGCTATGATTAGCTACATGGACTTTAGTCCGATAAGAACAGGCTAAAGTTCCTTGCCACATTATCCATAACTTATCTAACTTAATGGAATCATTGATAAATGACTATACCTTGTATCTATCTATTCAAGAAATCATCAATGGTTAACAGTATAAGGCAGCGAGTGGTGAAGGTAGCTTTGCTTTCCCGAGGAGTCGAATGGAGTCCAAGGTATTGACTCACCTATAATCATTGGTTTGACTCAAGATTAAAGGTGGTGTATGCAGATACAAACTATGTACGTGATATGTAATATAATTAATCCAATTAAGATGGAAAAATTGATATGAAAACTCTAAGATTTCAATGCCATAACTCTTTTACTGTAGGTCCCTAGTGGAGTTACCACTATGGGTAGGGCTTTCACCGCGACCTAGAACAAGGCTTACGACAGACGGTATCAGGGACCTACTTGGAGCAAAAATATGGTCTTCTTGAGGGGCTACCTCAAGAAATAAGATAGACCCAAAAAAGTTGAAAAGTGAGAGTCACCACCAAATGGTTTTGAATTTGGTTCAATCGACCCATAGCATGAGTGCTAAGTTAAACCCTCCATATGTAGGTTCAAGTGATGAAGATCTATTTTCTTAGAGTTTCTAAATTCAATTTTACTATTTTAGTTGGGTTAATTGTCTTAGGCAGGTAAGCAAATGATAGTATAAAGTAAACATGTAACGAGACATATTATGGTGATATGATATAGTTCACATAATAAGGCAAGTATAACATGGCATATAGAGCTATATGATATAAGTATGGAATATGAGATGTTGTAGCATAACATGACATATACATGGCATGTAAATTGATAATATAGTATAAGTATGACATGACATTTGTATGAAATAGCATATGTATGACATGACATTTGTATGACATGATATATGCATGACATTGTATAGTGATATGATATTTGGATGATATGGTATAGTGACATGACATTTGGATGATATGATATAGTGACATGGCATAGTGGTATAGTGATATGGTATTTGGATGATATGGCATAGTGGCATATAGCATTGCATGACATAATGATATGATATTTGGATGATATGACATAGTGATATATCATAGTGGCATATGACATGGCATGGCATAGTGATATGACACTTGGATGATATGGCATAAACATGTGAAATATGGCATGTAACATAACATGACATAACATATATTTTAGTAAATATAATAAATACATCTACATGAATAAAAATTAATAATGGTTAGTGAAAGGGATGAAAGAGATAGGGGGTACATGGGGGAATAAAATTACAAATACACCCCAAGGAAAAACTAATAAAATAGAGGCTTATTATATTATAAAGGGGTCTTCAGTTATACAAAATTTGTAATGTGTAGTAACATCTTCTCCACTTAGGGAACCATCCTTAGGTAGCACAAAGCCCTAATGCATGAATATGAAAAGTGCCAAAAAAGGAAATAAAGCTATAAAAGGAATATCGAGATATTTTGACCAATTCACTGCTATATGTAAACATGAATTAAGGATCAGTCCCTAAAATGTGTTGGTATATTCATTTAAATATGAAAATAAACACAAGTGCAATTATGAAAATAAATATATTTTTGACAAAAATCAATCATACCATAATTAGCAGATTTTAAGATCTTTGCAATATCACTTAGAATTGATTCAATATCCAATTAGGGCTTGTGATAGCAACAAACATAAAATCAATTAAAAATAATAAAATCAATTGAATAATAAAGCAAAATTGTATTGATTTAATTGTAAAATCAATTAATTTGATCATGAAAACCAAAATTAAGAGACTCTAATATCTTTAGCATAAATTAGAGTATAGATCAACACTCAATTTGATTTCAATCATGTTAATTGTAAATAAATCAAATAAAAAATAATATTTAACTCAATAATTTAATTTTGAAGCCAAAATTAAATAAAAAGTTATGATTTATGACAAATCTAATGCTTTTGTATCATTATGAGACTGCAAATGCCATTAGAAATGTCAATAAAATTGAAAACCGAATTGAAATTGATTAAAAATTTAGACTTCTGTCAATCTCAAGCACTATATATGTCATACAAAATATTACGTGCATCACATATATTAAAAATCAAACTATGTACATCACACAAAGTAGTATGTGTGATGCATGTAATGTATGTGTTGACCCTAAATTTTCACCCATACGTTGTAATTTTAGGTTTTCATCGATCATGCTTGGTACAGATCCTCAATGTCAATCTTGATTTACATACATAGCATGCATATTCATCATATGCAGAGCACATAGTGCTACATATACGCATGTTTTGAAAATATACGCATAGTGAGTGACCTTTTCCCAAGCAAATCTAATATACTCCATATAGTACCATGCATTTGTGCCCCAAATGATGCTTATTTGGCCTATGGTGCACATCCCAATGCACTCATATTGGGTAGCACATGTAGGTCAAAAAGGCATCATGTTGGGCATCTGCTGCTACATGTTACACATATAGCCTTTTTTTGGGCTATATATTATGCATATAGCAATATATACTGCATACATGGCTCATAAATTTCTAAAATCCCATATTGCTAATGTGTTTTCCTCAATTCCATGACCCTTACCTATAAATACATGCCTTGTATTTATGGAAAATAGGTCTGAAATTCATAAAATCTACCCAAACTCTATCAAATTTCATTCATATTTAATTAGGCACTTAATTAAGTAATTAACTTAGGATTAGAGATTAATTAATCCTACTTAAATCTCTAATCACGTTTGGAATCAAGATTTTGGAAGCTAATTCTACTTTGGTGAGTTGAATGCTTATTCTCTTCTCCTTTTTTTCTTGATTTCCTTTTAGATTTATGATATTTGATTTATTTTTCAATGATTGGCTTCAATCATGAATGTAACAGTAGCATTTAAGCTTATTTCATAGCTTAAATGATCTATGACAGTCATAAATTTGCTTAAAGTTGTTATTTGTAATGTGTTACGCATATCACTTTATATGTGCCATACATAGCCTATGTGTTGCACACATCCATCTATGTATGGCGTATATAGATGTTAAAATTTCTAGAAATTTGGATTTTCTTGCATTTTCCACTTGAATTCACCTAATTAATGAAGTTTTCAATAGCATTAGTGGCTTCAGTAGCCCTAATGATATGAATTCATCATACATTGATCATATTTTATTAATTTTGACTTCAAAATTAATTTTTCAAGTTAAATGCTTATTTAATTTGTTTGTTTGCAATGTTTGATGTGATTGACTTTGATTGGTTATGTTTTGCTATCTCTAATTGACATTTTAATGATGTTAGAGCCTTCCAATCAAGTTATCCATGATCAATTTGTTGATTTTACTATTAAATCATCATTATTTTGCTTTATTTCTCAATTAATGCCATTTTAATTGTGATTTCACTTGTCTCTTGACATATTTAGCTTAATTGGATGTTGATTCATTTCTAAGTAATGCTTCATATGATCTTAGAATCTTGCAATTATACTATTAATTAATTTTTCCTAAAAGTGATTGTTTTTACATGATTTTCACGATCCAGCTCGTGTTTATTATCATGTTTTCATGATTGTTGTCATTACATTCATCAAACTTTGGCCCTCGATTCGTGCTTTTACATGGCATTGAATTGGTCAATATAGTCCCAAATTTTATTTGCTACTAATGATTATTTGCATATGTTTTGCATTTTCATTTGTGCATTTTTGACTCGTGCTGCTCGAGGTCAACCTTTTTTCTTAAGTGGAGGAGATATTGCTTGATATCTTGAATTTTTGTATCGATGTAGATTTTATATAATAGAATAGGCCTTTATTTTATTTCCCCCAGCATGTATGATTTAGCCTTATCTCATCATGTATCCCATATCTTCCTCGATCCCGTTCCTCAAGCCATTATTCGTATTTTTCATGCATACTGCTATTCTTATTTTATCATCGCTATATAATGTATGTTATATCATACCATGCCTATGTCATGTCATCTTACATGTCATGCTTATGCCATATTATGCCTGTGCCATATTATTTCACATGTCATACCTATGCCATGTCATCACATATATGTCATGTCTATGTCATGTTATTTCACATGTTATGCTTATATCATGTTATCTCACATGTCATGTTTATGCAATGTCATGCCTATACCCTATCATCTCACATGCCATGATTTTCATGTCATGATGTCATGCCACGATTGCCATATCATATTTATCATGCTATATCTGCCATGATTACTGTTATGCTATACCCCGTTGTGTACTAATTTCATGCTTATGAATGCTCACTTGCCTAGGATAATTAACTCGACTAAAATGATAAAATCAAACTTGAAACTTTAAGGGAATAAATCTTCACCACTTGAACCCATCTTTGAAGGGTTTGACTTAACACTCATGTTAATGGGTCAGTTTAACTAAATCTGGAATCATCTGGTGGTGACTCCATCTTGCGACTCTTTTGAGTCTATCTTATTCCTTGAGGTAGCCCCTCGAGAATATTGCATTTTCACTTCAAGCAGACCCCCGATCCGTATGCCATAAGCCTTGTTGTGGATTGCAGAGAAATCCCCACCCATAATATGAAAATATTATATACGACATATATAATAATATATGCAATGCATATAGCATTTATTAGAAAAATTAATTGAGTTTTATAGTAAAAAAACATGAATAATGTCAATTATTTAATTATTATAGGCTATTTAAGGTATTAGCAAGTCTTAAATGATACTATATCATTCAAGATAGCAACCAAAAGCATGAATCAAGTCATGAAATTAAATAAAATCAAAGAAAGAATAAGAGAAAAATGACTTACCAAGGCTAGTAAAGGTCTTCCTTCAAATCCTAAAAAGTATAAGGTTTTAATGAAGTCAATTTAGTCAATAATCCTAATTAATTGTTTAATTAGATGAATTTTAATTTTGAAAAAACTTAGTGTCTTATAATTAAAATTTTATGTATTGTATCTCTCCCTTAAGTCAATACCCAAAGGGTATTTAAAAGACCTTCAGGTAGTGTGCCAATCACAGATTAGCAATGTAGGATAAATGAATTTTTCCAACTATATGCTACACATATAGTGATACATGCTACACTTATAATTGGAAAATCAACTATATGCTACCATTATTGAATTACTAATAACTTTAACTTTAGCTTAAATAAATGGTTAACCAGTGCAACATCTTATATAGTTACCAAATGAATATATGGCATATCAAATCAAAGGATTTTAAAGTCTTAAGGAGTTTTAAATATAAAAACATTCATTAATAGAAACAAACCAAACTAGCCTTTGTACACATGAGCTAATCTATAGAACTTGTGTATTTGAACAAATAGAAATGATAACATACTTATTAAATGAAATGTTGATGGTTATTAAAAGATATATATATATATGAATAAAAAATATTTAAAATATTCATATATTACAGACAACAAGAATAGAAGAATTATGACTTCTATTCTAAAAATAGATAGAGGCAAAGGTGAAAACAGGTTGGTATTTAATTATTGTTAGACCTTAAAATAAGATTAATAAAATTGCTTGATTAAAGGTAATCATTTTATAGTAAATTTATATAAGGTAGATTATGTACATCTAATATATGTGTTGGTTAATATGATTACATGGAATATCTGTTAGAATGATGATTATTTACTTGCTCTTTTGATTTAATTAATGACTTATATATACATATATCATAAATTAATAGCTAATGACATGGATTACATTTATGTTTAATTATTGATAATCTTATAAGCAAGATTAACAAGTAAAGGAAAAGACTACTTAATAGTAAACACTTTATGGTAAAGTTTTTGATTAATAGTTTTATAGTCGTTCATTAATTATTCGATGATTCTATTTGGAGAATAGTTATTACTCCATAAGTAATTAATTTTTAATTATAACAAGGTATGAATGTCATGTGAGCGTGTTGATCAATTTCATCATATGAATTAATGTCTTCTATTATGATGATAATTATTTACTCGTATATTTGGAATCATTGATAATTTATAAAAACACATAAATTGAATATAAATAAGATGATTTATGTTTGTGCTTATTCATTCAATACTATAAATAGCAATGGCAAGTATACGAGAACACATATAAGGTTACACATGCGGTGAAAAAAATTCTTGGCTCATGATTTAGCTATCGAATACTTATAATTTGATAATTTATCTAGACATGAGATTCTATTGAGTTCAAATACACTGTTTACATATACAAAGAGTGAAAACAATTCTTGGCTCATGATTTAGCTATCGAATACTTATAATTTGATAATTTATCTAGACATGAGATTCTATTGAGTTCAAATACATTGTTTACATATACAAAGAGTAATAAATGTATAATAGGCATGTTAAGTTATTGTACAAATATTGAATGATGCGTCTGATTAGAATTATTATTTTATTTATTTATTTGTATATGGACCAATTGATGTGATTCGTAAATATATTATAAAAGAGTATTGATAGTTATATATAAATGGTTTTGCTCAATGAATTATCTAATCCCCCTAATTGAGTTAATCGGTGGAAATTAAATAGTAATGAATTGTAGTATTGTAATATTTTATGGAAAAGTTTATTATTATTCTGGACATGCCATTGATGATGAAAAGGTACACATAATGGCTATACAATATTTTATTAGCATATGCATAAAAGCATTACAATATAAATCATGCATTACATTCATTACATGACATGAAAGAGATATAAGGGAGGCACTAGTATACTTATATAAATTGATATTTGATGAGAATTATGAGGTAGGTTGAGTATGGTTCCCTCCTCGATGGTAGGTTGAGTTTGGTTCTCTGCCAATTGTGCATAGCATAATGATATGATTATTCTTGAGGTACGTTGAATTAAGTTCCCTCCTCAATGAGCCATATGGAAAATAATTAACCATGAGGTAGGTTGAGTTCAAGTCCCTCCTCAATGAGTCACATGGATATATATGTATATAAATACAGTGAAATGAAACAAAGAAGGAAATGGTCAAATCAAATTCCATCTTTATAATGATTTTGAGGGAGGTGCTTCCATACAAATATGGCCATAATTTAAGTAAGGGAAATGAACCAATCCTTTTTATTTGTAATCCAATCGATGTACTTATAATAAGAAGCATCAACATAGTTTGTAGGATCAGTGACAACAAGATCATAATTTGCATAAACATCTGTGAAGCTTCTACTTTTCAATACTGGAGAATCCATTCAACTTTCATCATCTTCTTCTAATTGTTGTAGCTCCTCAACATCTTTTTTCTTCTCATGGTCACTTCTCCTTGCTTCAAAAATTACACCTTCAACAGCCTTCTTTTCCTAATTTCATATTTGTTGATGATCATGTTCTCGAATTAGACTTGGAAGCCTTTAGAATCTAAACTAT
>CANYBF012693470.1:0-10066 GCA_948192965.1 Dalechampia spathulata | reverse complement strand
TTGCTTTTATTAGATAACGAGTGATGTAAAATAGCACTATATGATATAGTTATACTGCTTATTACCAATTACTGTGATTTGACGTTGATATTATTTTTCATATATGTTAATGTCATTTACTCATTTTCATAACACTACTGAGTTATATACTCAACATTTGTCATTTGATGAACGCAGGACCTAGTTCAATCAGGGAGCGACAAGGATAGTTGATCTACAGTTAGCTAAGGTTGGGTCTTTCGTAAAGCCCTATCCTAAATGTAGTCTGGACTTTCATAACGTACTCTGAGATGTTATTTCTCGTTATGTAGCATATTTTATTACTCATTTGGCAGTAATTCTTATTGTGGTGTGTTTACAATGTATACTTATGTGAAATTGGTATAACTCACTGATGTGAATGTGATAATGATGTATAATAACATAAACATGTATGGATGGTGAATATTGTATCATGTATGAAACGTAATTAATGTTTATGGATTGCCAAAGTACTCAAGCATATATGTAAAGATAATGAAATATATATTAGATAGTAAAAAAAATTTAGATATCCCTTGTAGTGTAATTAATGATTTCCTTTCTTAGGAGGTTATGAATTATGCTACAAGAGCATGTTGCACCAGATATCGGTGTGACATGTTTAAGTGGTATAAGAGCAATGGTTTGCTTATTTTATGATTATTGCATGGAATAGTTACTGCCAATGATTAATGAGCTGCATAATAGGAGTATTGTTCATCCTTACTATTGCTAACTGTTTTGATTTGGGTAAATTGTATATGTGCGTTACAGATTGAACATAATGAGTGGCAGAGCATTGATTATTGGGGAAGAAGGTGAGAGTAATTTCAATCCTCATGAGAATAATTTAGAGGCAAGAGATAGAGAGGAGGTCTGACTGGGACCTAGTGGTGCAGGTATTCAGGGTGAATCTGGTGAGCGCGAAGAGTGTGTACCTCCCCTAGAATAGGTTGATGCCTCCACTAATGATCCAATAGATGTCTAATATGTATAATTTTTATGGTTTATGCATAGACAAAGACAAAACATCTACAATGCCGCCAGCTCCACCTCCAGTTATGAATAGGGAGGAATACAAGATGGATTTCAAGAAATTATGAGGTTATAGAGCTACAGATTTTTTTCGTCAGTTCCCAGGAATGTTAGTGAAGTTCATAGTGTTCTGGGATTAGTAGGGTATTATAAAAGGTTTGTTAAGGGGTTTTCTATGATTGCCATGCCATTGACAACATTGTTATAGAAGGATGTTCCTTTTATGTGGACAGAGAAATGTGAGAAGAGTTTTGAATGATTAAAGGAATGTTTGACAAAAGCTCTTGTGTTAACTTTACCAACCCCAGGAAAAGAGTATGTAATCTACAGTGATGCATTGTTGAATGGGTTAGGTTGTGTCCTTATGTAAGATCAAAAGGTAATTGCATATGCATCGAGATAGCTGAAGCCTTATGAGAAGAATTATCCTACTCATGATCTAGAGTTAGCTGCTATTGTGTTTGCATTGAAAATTTAGCAACATTACTTATATGGTAAAAATGTTACATCTTTATCGATCATATAAGTTTGAAGTGTTTGGGTACTCAAAAAGAATTAAATCTAAGGCAGAGATGGTGGTTAGAGTTGATTAAAGATTATGACTGCATTATTGATTATCATCCAGGGAAGGCCAACCAAGTAGCTAATGCCTTAAGTAGAAAATCATTTGCAAGTTTGCAACAGTCATCGATGATGCTTATTCGAGAAATTAGACAGTTGAATACTATCTTTACTGTACAACCAAATCATATTATTATTAGTCTACAGTTGCAAGCTAAGCTAAAATTAACTGATCAAATCAAAGAATGTGGAAAGAGTGATGAAGAGTATCAAAAATATATGAAGAAGGTACAAGATGGTAACACAACTTTATTTACCTTAACTGAGGATGGGTTGTTGAAACATGGATCTCGACTGTATATCCCTACTAATGAAGATATGAAGAAGCAAATTTTAGAAGAAGCTGATAGTTCTAAGCTTTCATACCATTTGAGAAGTACAAAAATGTATAGAGATTTAAAGCAATATTATTGGTGGGTTGGTATGAAGAACAATATAGCCAAATATGTGGCCCGATATTTGATATGTCAACGAGTGAAAGCTGAGCATCAAGTACCAGTAAGTTTACTTAATCCATTGCCTATACCAGAATGGAAATGGGATCGAGTGATGATGGATTTTGTAATTGGATTACCTATAACTAAAGCTAAATATGATGTTGTATGGGTTATAGTGGATCGATTAACAAAGATAACACATTTTATACTCGTTCGAATGGATTATAGTTTATAAAGGTTAGCAGAATTGTATATTGATCAGATTGTATGGTTACATGGAGTGCCATCATCAATTGTGTTTGATAGAGATCGTCGTTTCACATCTCAATTATGGGTGAGTTTTCAGAAGGCATTAGGTACTAATGTGCATTTTAGTACTACTTTTCATATATAAACTGATCATCAATCAGAGAGAATTATACAGACTTTGGAAGACATGTTATGAGCTTGTGTGTTAGAATGGGATGATAGTTGAGACAACTATTTATCACTGATTGAGTTTGTATAAAATAATAGCTATCAGTCTAGTATACAAATGGCTCCGTATGAAGCTCTATATGGAAGGAAGTGCATAACTCTATTACACTGGGATGAGTTTAGTGAGCACAGACGAGTGGGTCTTGAGTTATTGCAACAAGCTGAAGAATAAGTAAAATTGATCAAGATTCGATTGAAAGCTGCTTCTGATAGATAGCAATCCTATGTTGATTTGAAAAGAAGAGATGTTGAGTATAAAGTTGGGGATAAGGTATTTTTGAAGGTGTCATCGTGGAAGAGAATAATGAGATTTAAGCAGAAAGGTAAATTAAGTCATAATGTGTTCCATGTATTGATGTTGAGAAGGTGTAGATTAGATCCATCTTATGTAATATCAATAGAAACCATTGAAGTACAGCCTGATTTATCATACAATGAAGAACCGATAAAAATATTGGCAAAGGAAGTAAAACAACTGAGGAATAAGCAGATTCCCTTCGTAAAAGTGTTATGGAATCACCGTATGGGATAGGATGCTACATGGGAGTGACAGTTAGTGATACGAGAGTAGTACCCTCATCTATTTTCCATAGATTCAGGTTAGAATTTTGGGTCAAAATTTTTTTTTAGGGGGAGACAGTTGTCATATCCACATTCATAGCATCCTTATATGTTTGCATTTTATGCATAAATTAGAATGATTAAAGTAATGAAAGTGCAATGTTTATACCTTATTATGTGCAATTTAAATGAATTATGAAATATATCTTAAATGATGTTTTAGAATGAAAGCATAAAGGGAATGTACTATTTTTATATGTTAAACATGTTATTCTATGTTAAAGCATAAATGGATGATTTTTGCAAAAATGCAAGATCTAGCTTGGATCTAGGCAAATCCAAGCCAGATCTACATAGTTTTGATTATAAAATAGCATTAATAATAAAAAACAAACATGATTAAAGCCAATCAACACAAGATCAAGCCAAAAATTAAAGAATTTAGGCAAAACTAGGGGAAAATGGAAGGAAAATGAAGATTTACCTTATGGCAGTAGGTTTTCTTCAACAATCTTGCTTCCAAACGTGATTGGGAACCTAACTAGTGCTAGTTGGTCTCTAAACCTAAGCAATTAATTAATTAAATGCTTAATTAATTTTAGGAGAACTTTGGCAGAGTTTTGGCTTACTTCTAGAGCAATTTTTGAACCTCTTCTGATGAACCCTGAGCTCTATATTTATGGAGCCAAATTAGGGTTTGGTAAAATTGTAATTTTCAATCTAAATTTGAAAATTTTTAGGCTATGTGAACCACACATAATGCTATGTGCGCCACACATAGCCTACGTGCGTAGCATGTAGTGCTACATGCGCAGCACATAGAATTTTGACCCGTTGCATAAGGCCCAATGTGGTTGCATTGGGATATGCACCCCATGCCCTAGAAGTATCATTTTATGTCCTAAAGCATTGTGTAATATGGCTCACATCCAGTTTGGTCCCAAGAAGGCTCTCGACTAAACATTTTTTTATGCTATATACGTAGCACATAATGTTATATGCTATGCATATAACATTTTGCCCCAATGTGTGTCACCTTGTACAAGCAAAACGGGATGCACGTCATATGTCAAATAAGCATCATTTGATATATTAAGATGTTTTTCAATGAAAAGTATTCTGGATTTGGTATGAAAAGTGGGCCCCACCAAACCTCTTTTTTTCCTCAAATAGTATGCGCAAGGCACTATGCACCCTATTTGTATTTCACCTCATATGGATGAAATGTAACGCACGTCACATATCAAATATGCATTATTTGACATTCTAAGATGTTGAGCTATGCGGAGCACATTAGATTTGGTCTCGAAAGTGGGCCCCACCAAACATCTTATTTTTATTACATGTGTAGCATATAGTGCTATATGCGTACATGCTTGTACGAGTAAACTGTAATGTATGCCATATGTCATCACAGATTCACTCGACATTCTAAGGCGTTGCATAGCTTTAGCTCTCGCTATGTGAGCCTCGGGTGGTGGGTCTTACCATACACCTCATTTTGGGCATATAGTGCTAAATGCCCAAAGTGTAGCATTTTGCATGCTATGTGCTCTACCTCATGTGGGCAACATGAAATGTGCTCTGTATGCTCAGAACATTGAGGAAAAAGCTGAAAAGGGTGGTGGGCCCCACAGATGTCTCATCTCAGGCATAAAATGTTACATGCCCAAAGCGTAGCATTTTACATACTATGTTCATGTCTAGGCCTGATGCTCATGTTGAGGCTTACAGTGTGCTCACATTGAGCCTTTTAGAATGATTACATCGAGTCTTACAATCCATTTCTGTCACTGGGAGCCCAATGCTCAGGCTAGATGATCAATGCTGATCTATTTCTCATGCTGAGGCTTACATCCCAATTCTATCACTGGGAGCCCGATGCTCGAGCAAGAATGATCAAGGCTAATCAAAGGTCTTCTACAAGACCGATGGCTTTGCTGCGAGGGTTGAAATCATCTGTAATCAGCATTCAGATGCCTCCTACTAGGATTTAGGAACCAAAGGCTTAGTTTTATGATCATTGTTGGATCAAGTGGTCAACTATTGGACCTAGATGACCGTCTACTGGGTCAATGCTTGCGCCATTAAATAAATGTCGAATATCTCCAAAATGGGATTTGGGATCCTCTGCTAGGTCTTTGACATTTTATGGTTGATGGTTTTGACTAGTGAAAATCTCAGTTTTATAACTGGGGGCTCGGTGTTCAGGCTATCTGATTAAGGCTGACCGATGGTCACTGCAAGACCAATGCCTTTCTTTCAAGTTTAATCATCTAAAGTCAGCATTCAAATGCCTATGGCTAGGGTTTGAGAAGCAAAAGCTTGATTCTGCAATCTCTGCTGGATCAGGTGATTCAGCTGCTGAACCAGAGGTGATCGTCTGCTGGGTCAGGATGATCAACCATCAGATCTATTATCGTACCATTAAATAAGTGTTGACTATCTCCAAAGCTTGCATTTAGGATTCTTTATCGGAATGCAACACTATATGGTCAATGGCTTGACCAGAAATGAATGGTTTAACTAATTCTAATCATCTGCTGGATCAATTTCATATCTGTACTAAACATGGAAAAGCAATTTGTTAGTGAAATTAGTATTAAAATGGTCTAGGAGAAATACCTGAATTTTTGAGTATCAATCTACTGCATTTTGACTTATTTTCCAAATTTTTCAAATACTGGATGTTGTGAAAATTGGGCTCGACGGAGCAAACGACCTCCAAAAATTCTAAAATTTTTACTAGAGGCCTAACTTTTCATGTGCATCTTAGTGAGACCTGTGCACACATTAGCAAAGTTCCCCTGAGGGTGGTGCATGTTAGCAAAAATTGCTACATGCGGTGCGCATTCTCATATATGTGGTACACATACGGTGAGTACCTGTTATAAATGTGAGTGTATAGAAATGCATGGATGCATGACTTCTATGCCTATATGCTCATGTTTACAAATGTGTAGGCACTTGGAGTGGGAGGAGTGAGATTGCTATGCTTAAATGACAGAGCAGATGGGATGAGAGTTTGCCCGACTGACACCGAGCTTGGAGCATTACAACATTGAGGTCGTCCCAGATGGCCCTAGTCCAAAAGAGGATCACTCAGGGGATGATGATGCTTAGAGAAGACATGATGTCTGATTCCCATATGTATGATGTCAAAACTCGGTAGTTTTTATATTAATATAATGTGATAGAATAATACAGTCTACCATGCAGGCCTAGTACTCGCGAGTTATGGTGTACAATGTTTGAAGACAACTAAACCTCAAACTTTATGTCCTTTTAGATTTATTAGTGGAATCCAAAGTTGCTTGCTACTATAAATATCTCATGCTTTATGTTTTATTACCAAAGCATAATTTCTTTATTCCTCTATGCAGAGACTAGATATACAATGGCTCAGTAATCACTGTCTGCTTTCCTTGCTCTCTCCTGTCAGTGGGGCAACAACGAGTGGAACTGACTAAGTAGGATTGGACTCCAACATCTGAAGACTTTTTGGCAAGTCTTGATTAACAACACCTTTCTACATGTTGCCTTGCAATTTTGGGATCTAGTGGCCCACATCTTCCGATTTAGGCATGTTGAGTTATGCTCGATGTTCAAAGAGTTCGTTGTTATCCTCAGGATTACTTATGAGATGTCGACAATGTTGATGATGTGCATGCCAACAGTAGAAGCAGAACCCTATTTGATAAAGGCCTTTGACAGCAGTCTGACCACTACAAGGTCTCTTTTGACTATAGAGGGCTCTGTAGATATCGTTACTATTTTTTGGCTATATAGCCAAAAATCTATGGAAAACCCATCACGGCTGAGGGTAGCTGGATTTGGATTGTTGGCATAATTCCTATTCGTCGATCCATCCGGTCATGAAGATTGGCTGATCAACTTTTTGTAGATCAGATGGTGCAAGGTCAAACCCCTTTTCTGATGATCATAGAAAAAATGATCCTTGGACTAGATAGAGTGAAGAGGGGACTGTCTAGGCGCTTCAGCGGTAGCCTGCTCCTGTTGTAGGTAAAAATTTCTAAGCTACCTTTGCAGGTTTTCAACTTAGAAAAGCCATGTTTTGTTCTAATTTTTGCATGAGTTGCCTTTTGTAAGACTTTTAACTCATCGATCTTTTAATTTTTTAACCTCAGACCCTAACTTTTGCCTAAAATACCCCTCTTGGGGTTTTCAGCTCAGTGGGTCACTCTAATTTTTACCTAAGCAGCCTTTTGTAAGGTTTTCAACTCAACGAGCTTTTGTTTTTATTTTATTTTTCAAGTTTGGCTTTAAGAGAAGATGGGAATTCTTGCACCGCCAACGGGTGATTTACAAAGATAAGTACCTCATAGCCATATGCAAAGAGGCTATACTTTCAGTGAGGTAAAAACACTGATGTTTGATGGATGGGTCGAGTTGATGGGAACCATCCCAGAGTGGCACATTCGACATGTGATGATGAGGACTTACATGGACTGCATTCTATTACCAGGATTTAGGCACTGTACACACTATAGTCCTGCCAGATTTTATCGCCAGTATGGTCAAAGGTAGATTATCCCTCAACTGATAGAGTTTGAGGGAGAGCGATTAGTGTCTCGCTTCTTGGAGCATGTGGAGAGGACCTGGCCTCACCGTAGGATCATACTGATGGACATCCCTGGAGCTAGATTTACTATGGATGAGGACTATAAGCTGTGGGTGCTATACCACTCCTGAATCCTGTGCTGCAAGAAGTTGTTAAGTAACAAAATCACATGTAATAAAGAAAAATAATGCTTTGTGTTTGAAATTTGTATTACTTATGCCTAAGTTTATGAACAAGCGTTCCAACTACATTAATGAGATTAAAACATTTGTATGAAAAATGTTAAAACAAACACTGGAGTTCCTCGATGTGCATCATACTTACCCCTGTTGTTGACTAGTCTCGCATGAAATTTTCTGATCAACTATTTTAACACTCTCCTTTTACTTCTAAGAGCTCTAAATTTTGCATGAGTCATCCAAGCAAATTTCCAACTCATCAAGCAAATATTTTTCTTTTGCCTTAACTTTTACATGAACTGCCTATACAGGTTTTCAGCTTACCAGGCTTTTCATTTTTATTTCACTTTTTCTTTTGCCCTTTGCTCTAGAAAAAATACTTCTTCAGCCGGTCAACGCTGACGGGTTTTGAAAATTCATTGCCTTCCAAATCTGAGATGCGAATAGCGCCTTTGGAGAGGATCTTTCTAACTAAGAATGGGTCTTCCCAGTTAGGTCTAAATTTTCCATGAGGGTCACGGATAACTAGTCTGACTTACTTTAAAACTAAATCACCTTCCTGTATGGCAACAGGCTTAACTTCTCTATTGAATGCATTTACCATACACTTCTTGTAAAGCTGTAAATGATAGAGGGCCTTTAGCCGATTCTCATCAATAGTAATTAGTTATTCATACCTAGCCCATTTCCATTTAGCTTCTAGCAACTGAGATTCCAAAATAACACAAAGTGATTTCAGCTCCACTTTGATTGGCAGTATAGCTTCTATCCCATAAACTAGAGAATAGGGGGTAGCACCTGTAGGACTTGTTGTAGTGGTTTTGTAACCCCATAAGGTGAATGGCAGCTGTTCGTGCCAGTCTCTGTAAGTTCTTATGGTTTTGACCAAGATCTACTTGATTATCTTATTAGATGCTTCAACTGTCCCATTAGCTTGAGGGTGGAAGGAGAAGATTGATGGTGCTCGATCCCATACTTTTTCAGTAAGTCAACAACTTGGCCTTGGAATTGCACTCCATTATCTGACACCAAGGGATACGGTACCCTATATCAGCATATGATATTTTTCTCTATGAACTTGGCAACTTGCTTTGCCCAAATTTGCCGTAGGATTCTGCCTCCATCCATTTAGAGAAGTAGTCAACAGTTACTAGTATGTACCAATGTTCATTGGATGCGTTAAGATGTATCTCACCCATGATGTCAATTCCCCTTGCTGAGAATGGCCAAGGCATTATCAACTTCTGTAATTTAACTGGCGGTAGGTGACTCAGATCTCCATGAATCTAGCATTCATGACATCTTCGCAGAAACTGTATGCAGTCTATCTCCATGGTGAGCCAAAAATATCATTGGCATAGGATTTTCTTGTAAAGCATGAATCCATTCATGTGTGGTCCACATACACCAGCGTGTACCGTTTCCATGACTGATTCAATTTCCTTCCTTGATATGCACCAAAGTTGTATACCATCTACTGTTCTTCTATAGAGAACACCTTGATGCCAGGTAAAGTTCGCTGCTAGTCTGTACAGAGCTAACTTATCAGTTCTATTGGCTTCTTCTGGATAAGTACCAGTCTTTAGAAAGTTCATGATATCTGCATACCATGGGATTTCATCTGGTTAGTCTAGTGTCATAACCCGTTCTCCCTTATAGCAAGGACTCCTCGACTACTCGATGAATATAGGTTGAACTTGACTCTGTAGTTGCTCACAGACTGAAGCCAGTGTGGCCATCTAATTCTCCTTACATGGCATGTGAATAAATTGGCAAGAGCTAAAATTGCAAACCATGAGCTTTATGTATTCAGTATAAGGCTTGAGCCTTTCTTTTTTGACATCCCACTCGGTCATGGATTGGTGAATGACAAGCATCGAATCACCAAATATCTATACATCTTGGGCACCAATCATTAGCAATGCTTTTAGCCCAAATAGACATGCTTCATATTCAGCTATATTATTGGTGACTGGAAAGCTTAGCCACTTAGAAAGCATAATAAGTTCACCTTCAAGAGTGACTAGCACAACTCCTATACCTCCACCTCTTTTACTGACCATGCCGTCAAAGTGCAACTGCTATTTCTGGACATCAACTGCCCCCAAGTGCTCATCTAGGAAGTCCAGTTCAAAGGTCTTAGAGTCATCCAT